>JAHZMZ010004817.1:0-16668 GCA_027743805.1 Lepidocyrtoides sp. E14
GATGGATGATGATGGATCCTTATACGTTTAAACTTTTATCACAGAGTAACTTCACTTGTTGTTACAAGACAGAGCATTAAAATGAAATTTTCATCATCAAATTCATGAGTTGTTGCGCAGTCCAGCAGTACTTAAATCATCTAAATTCAAAGAGGCACCATCTACTTTGTTACTGGACTTGACTATATTATTCTGTGTGCATTATAAATTAATGAAATGTTTATATGCTGATCACTCGATATGGTCGCATTTGAATCAGTAAAACAAGTATCGTATCGTGTTCCGTGCCCAGTCGCATTGCTTGCACTACATACTAGCAACATGAAGAATGTGCCCATTATTACGACTAGCTATGTACGTTATTCACCCGTAAGCATCATCCCTTCTTATCCCTTTTCTCAAAGCGACCATATTATGATATGGAAAAAATCGAAAGAGATCGAACTGCAAGTTACGAACGAGGAAGAAGTACGACCAACATCATTTAACTAGCTTGTAATACTGGACAACTGGACTGACTCATTGGAAAGATCATTATTATTATTATTACATTTTCATTGGTCCTTCCCTTTACTTGCCATACTTTGCTCACTTGCTGCTGCTGCATAATAAAGAAATAAAATTTGATATACGAGAAGATCGTGTTACCAGATAATTTCATTGGTTTGAAATAATTACACGAATAATTACAAGCAGAACGACGAGGAAAGCAATAGCTGAGTTGTGTACAAAAGATGAAAACCCTCTTTTACGCTTGTGCTGCTTGCAATGTTTTCCTCTGCTGTCTAGTATGAATGAAGCAATAGGTACGAAGATTGTAATATATATAAAATATATGCGTTTGAGAGAGTTTTGTCTCAAAAAAGTGAAAAACGTAGTTAAAAGTATTTACATGCTTAAATGACTTATGTACACAACGGAATGAAGACAGAGGTCCGGAGGAACAGAAAGATATATATCTCTTTCGGTTGTGGACAATGGGCTATGAATTTATTTTTATGCTTCACTTTTTAAACGGGAATAGTGAAAATGTGACCATATTATGTACTTATATATTATGGAGATTTAAGTAGGTATAATTCAAACAAGGCTGTTTTAATGTTTTTAGTGTTGTTACTCTGCTTCTGTTGAAAGTAGTGGAAAAAAGGAGATTTTATTTATTAAGATGTTTTGTACCGTACAATATTATCGCCTTGAGAGAGGAGAGAGAGAAAAAAAACGAGGAGTGCCCCTCCAGCTTATTGTGTGGTAAGCAAGCAGTAGTTGCAGTAGTAGTAGTAGTAGTAGTAAAAAGTTGATATGATAAGGAGGCAAGTAGGAATTTTCCTATTAATACATTTATTCAGTTTATAGGTAGGACTGAGGATATGTATACTCAGTATTGCTCTGCACCATTGTCGTTATTACAAATTCATAGGTAATTAAGATTTGAGATAATAATGGCAATAAGATGGCAAGATTATGCTGACTGCTTACTGTGACGATGAGCCCATAAATATCATTATATTATCATCATCTTCATTGAGTCTTTGCATTTTACCAGAGAGAGACGCTGAAAAAATATGACCTGGTTAAGATTGAGATATAAATTTTTGTCGTGGTTCGTGGAATGGATGGGAGCTGATACTGAAATTGGAGAATTGTAATACTGTACAAACTTTTGTGCTTTGAACAAAGATCATGCAGGATATGTACCTAAATGTTTTGCTTTTAAAGAGGGGGAGAATAATAATGGATGATGGTAAAAACAATGGTTTGTCTTTTTGTATTGTTTACTTGAGTGTAATTGTTGTAATTGCGGTTTGCATACTGAATACGCAATCATCTGTATTACTTGTATGAAAAGTTTACGGAAAATGCCTAATTTTCTGGTTTGCTCAAAAAAGTTGGTACAGTGAATATGTGCAGCTTACGAGCTTTCATTTCTTTGCAAAGATGATCGCTTTTTTTTGCTTGTTAGTCAAGTGGGCTGGGATGATGTGTTATTCAATGCCACAACAAATAAGTGAGAAAGAGTAAAAAGAGAAAATATGTGGGGCAATATTTCTTACTTTGACAGCACCTTGCCAATGTTATCAGAGCTGTCGTTTTGCTTGTGCTTCAATAATCAATAGTAAATTGTTCTGAGGTAGCTTTTCTGTTTTTTAAATAAAAAAACGAAAGAGTTGTAGTGTGACCAGGTTTTGTTGTGTTACTTGCGTCCAGTTGCCTCAAATCTTGATAAAAGTATAAGGCATAAAGTAGTACACTGACTAGCTGTGAGCTGTTAGCAGACGTTCGCTGTGTTGGAAATGTTGGTATGTATGTTTTATTGCAATTGAGATGCACGTATATTGACTGATGAGATATCTGATATGATAAGGGAAACTGGTGTGAAAAGTGAGCTCATAAAACAAAACCACAAAAATTAGATTTAAATAGACGATAGGAAAGCTCTAATTTATTTAAGTTTTAAAATGAACATGGAGTATAGGGAACACGAGACACGAGTAGATATCACGTAAATATTTTTGTGAACTTTGCTTCTTCTCCGCACTTGATACAAAGAATATTTGGTTTATTTATTTAAATTAAATAATGAATAGGAAAGCAGAAAATCAAAATCTTTTAAAATGATATGACTTTGAGGGAGAGGCAGAGATTACACAGATTCAAATGTAGGCCGCGACGCATGACATGACGCAAAACGTAATGCTGAATAGGTAAATATATTTTCCTCTGTGGAATAGTTCATACCACTAACTGACTACTGACTGATGAAATGGTGCATGAGACAAACTGTGCTGATTTGATTGAACGTTTTTATTAAAAGCGTTACTGAACAGTTTAACCTAGCCTGTCATGCCCGTACGTGTGATGTCAGTGTCAACTTGATTTTATTTTTCACCAGCACTGCCGATTCAGCAGCAGTAAAGTTGAATGCATCACATTTGCCCACATGCATCATATTTTTTGAGGAAATCCAACCATATTTCGTATAACTAGCAAACAGTAAAACAGACGAAAGAGATCATGAAAAGCCAGTGTTGATAATCAGTGTTTAATAAACACTGACTTACCGAATAATAATTTGTTAAAATGCTTGCATAGCACTACCACATACGATCCGTATCTCTCTTCACTTCATAGACCCTAATCTCTTGTGGAAAATCCTGATAATCTTCATCCTTCTTGTATATATTCTAAATAGAACCAGTTCTGCACCATATACTTCATCCAAAACACAAAGGATTGAGTTCTGGACCCGTGCCGAACGTGGTTTTCTAAAAATACATTGGCTCATATTGTATAAACAAGCATACATTTCACCAAGAAGCTCCATATAATTTATACAGCAGCATGCTTAATGTAGAGTAATTTTAAGAGAGTAAGTCAGTTAATTGGTTGTATAGTGCAAATCCAAACGTCAGATTGTAGTTAACAACACACTCAACCCAAATAGATAAAATGCTCAAATACAAATAGATAAAAAAATGGTCTTCGTTGGCGAGACGAGAGGATAAATTGTTAGATTGAAATGAATCTCTGCCTGCAACAGGCTTCACTATTCACTTCTTTTTGCATCATCATCAATTTTCGGGTTAGCCATGAATGTTTTTCAATTTCGCACATGCAAAAGCTACAAAAGCAACAGGACTCCATGGTTTACATGACATGGACAATGCAAAATTGAAAGTAGAGACAAACGATACAATTTCTTCACTTTACGAACGCAACATGCTACCTGAGAAAGTCGTAGGATTTTGTGCTGTACCAATATATAATGATTGCATTGCCTTTCTATTTTAGCATCTTCTTCCTTTTCATTTTTTGTACAAAGTGGTGTTGTAGATAGATGTTATCTCACTTTGCAAAATATGCGACCAAAGCGTTTATATTGCAATCATTTACGTTCCTTGCATCGCAATAAAACGCACACAGATACAGTTTTTGTTGTCTTTTTGATTTCATCGTCATTCCATTTACATAAAAATGTACAATGAAAAATCTATAGAGTTACATTACTCATAACATTAGTTAAATTAGTAGATAGCGGTGAGTTTTAAAAAATTTCTCTCAATATCATGTCCGAAGATATTCGGCAGTGGATTGAGAGGTCAGACTCAGAATATACTGACCTTTGCATCTCACTTGGTTTTGTCGTGGGCACTCTTCTTGCAGCCCAGTTCATCAGATTTTGTATCAAATGGATTCTCAGGGATCCCCAAGGTCTTACCAGACGCTTGATCCTGGAGTGTCTAGCTGCAGCAGAGCTATGTTCAGCCTGCTTTGAGGTTTGTGTTAGTAAGTTCAATAAAGCATTATCGGTAGACAATTTTCTACATTTTCGGTTCCTCCATAAACACAACAAAAATTCATATAAAGTTGACTTGTAAAATGAACCAGTTGCTGACAACTATGGAGTGGTTTACTACGCCTTTACTCTGTACATTATCTGCCTTTGGTGGTCCTACTTTTGGGAGGACGCCACAGCTTGTCCGTACACTCATCTTGAGGATCTCGTCACTGGCCAAGCAGGTTTCAAAACTACCATGCTCATCATCTTCACGGAAGTCCTTGGAGGAATCTCTGCATATCCGTTTTACGTGAAGAAATTCTGGCTGTACAAGTTTATACCAATGCATGCCAAACGGATCTATCAGAATCGATGCCCAGCGGATCTCATGGTATGAACATACTTTTTTCTCCAAATATAATGTACAACGAAAAAAAACCTGGTAGTAAATAAATTTGAAAAGTTCATACTAGAGGAATAAAAAAATATACCCATGGGCTCTGTATCGGAAGAATATATCTGTGATGATTACTAAGTAGTAGGCGATGTATTTATTGGTTAAACTTGCCAATAAATATGAGTACATATTGGCGATTATTATCGTCATCAGCTCTGCGGCTCAGTGATCAATCACACGGATAATGAGCTCGATAATCCAATACTACCTCGCACAATCGTTTCATCATTTTCATTTGCTACTACTTGAGATGTTAGGCGCAATCTATTAAGTTGAATGAATGAGATCATTTTTTTTCGAACGATATAATATATTTCTATAAAATATTGCTACCAGAAGCACCGGTAGTTTCATGCGAGGTGCATGATCATAGCTCATCTGTCAGAATCTATGACATGATCTTCAGCTTACATTGTTGTGTGTTAATCTGAAAACATAATCAAGCTTGTTCACTTGATTATGATGAGCTGTACTACAATTATAGTGAGAAGAATTTATTGTTATGATTTTTTATTATTTGTTTCTGTTATGTAGCTTCCCGCTTGGCAAGGAGCGATTGTAGAGGGTGTGGCCACGTGTATTTGTCAGTTAACTTCAAGGGTCATGGCCAGATTCAGTACTAGCTTGTCAAACATTGTTGTAAATTTTGTCAACGTTCTGCTAGTCGTTGCAGGTAATTACATGTACACATTACTACACATGCAGTATAAATCTTTCCTTGAAAGGGAAGATGATTAAGTAATTAGGTAAATTGGACGCAATAATTTTGCCCTAACAAACACTTTCCTTTTCTATTTATGGTCATAATTGTATGTGTACGTAGCATTCGAGCTTTCTGGAGGATACTATAACCCAGTTTTAGCGACCGCTTTACAATACAATTGCGGTGAAGTGACGAGAGGACAGCATTTTACAGTGTACTGGGTGGGCGCCATTGGGGGATCCATGCTATCTGTTCTTCTTTGGCATCACAGACAAGTGCATAATTACTTGATTTATGGTCCACCGAAACCAAAACTGGAATAGCAATCAACGTACTTCAAACAGTTTCAGCGAAAAACAGTTATGAACTATTTGGCAGTGCTTCTGATGCTTTGCAAGGTGTGATTTTTCAGTGTGGTACGTTTGTCAGTGAATATACGCAATGTCTGGAATATTTCTTTCAACTCTTACACAGCAGACAGCTCACAGTTTAACATTATTTAAACCTGTCGATATTATTTATGTACCTTTTATCTATTCCAATTATATATCCCTAAATATAAACATAAAGAAACAATAGTATATTATGTATATGAAGTATCTCATAATTATATGTACAATATGCTCATGTAAGCCAAAAGAAATAAAAATATCTTTGGAAAAATTATCACTTTGCCCTATCATCTTAAAACTCCTAAAAACATGGCATTACTTTCACTCTTTCAATAACAGAAGCAGTTCTCGGTGAACACCTGTCTCAGTCATGAATTATGAAAGAATGTCATTGGAGTATCAAGTTCATAAAAGTTACCAAATTATAACGTAATAAAAATATAAAATAGCAAGTGTTGTTGCTGGTAAATCTATGCATCATGTGTAAACATAATATTTAGTGACCTACACAAATCATTTATTTGCTTTTTCAGTAAATGAAAGCAAAAGTCACCATTGTATTAGTACTGCTGGTGAATATATTCATCATCAATTTAAACCTTTTTGCTCTCCTTCTGTCTATCTCTCCTTCTCTATTTTCATCTAGTCTCGACAACTTCTCCAATTCATCTTGAATCATAATAGTACGTGTTCTTTCTCTGCTCATTTTTATGCAATCTTTCCCTCTAACATTTGCCATAAAAAAATGAAACGGGAGATGCCCAAGCACAGGTCTAACAAGTTTGTTCTCCGGTGTTTGTGTTTTCTTGTGCGCATCACTGCAAGGCAACAGAAAAACAACAATCAATGATAATGATTTACGCAAATATAATCTCGATGAATTAAATATCAAGAAAAGTTGACCGAGCAGGGGATAAATTTTTTCCTTTAAAAATCTATTTAAAATTATGCACAATTGTGAGTAGGTTGGATGATGATGAAGAAGATGATCATCATAATCAACAAGAACAAGAACAACGAGAGCAGGAGCAGAAGTCGTCATTAAAAACATAAACTACCCCTAGAGGCTTTGTGCCTGCCTTGGTTTGACCATTTGCTGTACGCTTGTATGTGTATTGTGTGCAACAGCTACATGGTTAGGTAATCAGGTATATAATAGTAATATATCTTCACTAGTGTACATTTTTTTATCTTTCGCTCATTTTTACAGAAAAAGAGTCTAGCTGGTTTTTATTTGTCTGCTGCGTTGCTACTTCCATGACGGTGCGGTGTGTGCTGGCTGATATTGATGACTCTGCTGCCAAATTGTCTCTTTTTATGTGAGGACGACGCAAGTGTTAAAGAAAAGAGAGCACATACCAATACTCACAGTAACAGACAACATTTTTAAAGAAAAAAATAAGCCTGCTTCTTTTAAGCCTTTGGTAATAAATCGATCCATCTCTCGATCGCATCTTTCTCTCTCTCTCTCTCTCTGTCTCTTCTTTAGACAATAAACAGTACTTACTTGCATATACATACACACACGTTTATAATTTGAAGAAAAAAATCTTTTCAAATCCCTTTAGGCAAACACATTCATAATGCATAATATTACCCATTCCTTTCTCCAATTACTCCCGGTCATCTCTCCAGTCAAAATCGCAACAGAAGTTGTAGTTCAGAAGTAAAAAGGTAAGCACAGAAGCGTTCGTATACCTGATCATCATTATAGTTATCATTTTTCGGTAGCTTTAAAACTTTTTTCCGTTCTACCGGTCATGTCTCAAGCAAAATATAAATATTTCATGCAAATGTGCTGCTGGTAGCACTACGGATTAAAGTAGATGCACAAAAATTGTTCTAAAAAAAATGCTGAAAATATCAAACTGGATTTTGCTCTTAAAAATTCAAGTGTGTAAGCATACTTGTCTATCAGAGGCAGCTTCTGCCATTGCTGAATTTTATTTGAATCACATCAATAAAATAAGCCATTTCATATAGGTAGCGATAAATTGGTGAGCACAGGTGCGCGGATTTTTTAAAAAAGCTTTACAACTTTTTTCTCCCTTTTTATCATTCATTATTATTGTCATGAGTCGTGGTAGTAAAATGATGATGATGATTGTCCATTGCAAATGCGATGAGTTCCCTTTGCCTTCAGTTGCATTAGTAAACACTTAATACTTTTTTGTTCCAAGCTCCGTGACATCATCAAGTTGTCTACTGACCATCATCGTCGGTGGCAGAGTACACTCGCATTTATCGAAACTGGTAGGCAATCTTGGTCACTTTTTCTAGATTACTCTTGTTTTTTTCTCGCATTATGATGGTGCACTTGTTGTATGTGCGTACTTTGTACTTGTTGTGCAAATACCTACTTCTGTCTACAGGCATCACTATCATCACCACACCACCACCGGAGGTTGCTGAATCCTGATATGATATCAAGATATAAGCAAAAACTAGTATCGATAATTATAGCATAATTGTCCTAAGTAGTATGTACGTACGTGCACACAAACTCAAAGATAATGGAATAATAGCAATAATAGTGAAAACACTAGTTTGGTGTTCGCTATCTTGGCAAAAAAATACAATCCAGACGCAAAATAATATGCAAATCACTAGCAAGATCAACTTCCAACCAAACCGTCCTTTTAATCCGTTTCTCTTGTTTTTTTAAATGCTAGCTAACTAAGTAGATAATGCATCGAGGAGAGAAAATCGAATACGATAGATCAAAAAGATGTTTTTAATCGTCTACCTATTATTTTATTTCAAGTGTATGAATATGCACAAATAAATAGTGTACGGGTATTATATGCACAACAAAGAGTACTGAACTAGACTGACTAGTTATATATAAGCTAATAAGCTTGAAGTCGCATATTTTGCTGGTCATACAATGTAAAAGTATTATAAGGTTATTTGCGATCTTTACTACTTAACGAGGTTCATCTCTTGTTTGACTGAGTTGAAACAAAACACTACCGATTCTTAAAAGCCAAAACGGAGCCATCATCAGTAAAAACCAGGTGAATCATTTTTATTATCAAATCACTTCTGTACAGCTTCTGGATGTGTGTAGCGCATAAATAATAAAATGTAAATTTTATTTCTAGTTTCATTTTTGGCACTTACTTTCTATTGTGTTCTTTTTGATTAACTTGACTGGTGGACTTAATCATCTGAATGAATAGAGATTATTGGTACTGCTTATAAAGAAACAATGTTTTATAGGAGGAAAGATGTAAAGTGTTGTTGCTAATTCATTTTATTCTATTTTTTATTATTATGCCCTAGTACCGTTTTACGATTTTTGAATCATTTTATCATATTACCACTCAGTCTTGCCATAATGGAAAATGTTGCCGGTACAGGTGTGCGGTAGCTGTGATGGTGTCAGTTAGTCAGATTTGTTAAACCTCTTTCTCAACTTTTTATTCATCCAGACATAATTAATCCATTTATTACTATTACTCTGCGTACCTATAACACAATGTAATAAAAATTCTCCACTTTTCAAAGATATCCAGTTTAATGAAACTTGTCATTTTGTAAGAGAAAATTCTTTGCTAGAGAAGTGCCTTCTTAAAAATGGGCTCGGTAGTTGCTTCATGTTTACTATACTTTCAACTTTTTTTTCATCTAGGTCTTTTTCTTCGTGCCATTGTAAATACAATGTTTTAATGCCGTATTACTGCTGTAGGGAAAATGTGGTTTTAAAAATTGCATTTTAAAGATTTTTTCTATCAATTTTATTAGGATTGAAGAGTGCATGCATTTCACTCTCAGAATCTGTGACACAAGACAAGAAAGTCGTGTCTTTGAGATAAAATATGTGAACACGATTCCTTGTTTTGTCTCCTTCTTGTCGCTGCTCAAGATCCAGTCTGTGTCCAGTAGTAGGCTAGGCTGTCAGACAGAAGCTATGTAATAATCATCAAGAAGAGCAACAATACCACTGCAGAAAGAACTTATTGGATCGTTGACGTAATAAAACGAAACACATGAGACAATCCTTTTTATTTATTTTAATCGATGAAATTCCTGAAACAAGTGCAGATTGTGGTAGTTGTGCTGTGTTATTGCATTATGCATGTGGATTTTTTTTATTCTGAAGATGTCATCCAAAAAACAACTGTAATGAAATGACAACAAGTGAATGCGATTCAGGTGATGATGGAAAGCGATATGCTACTAATGCTGAATGATCAGCAGGGTAGGAGACAAGCAGAAAGAGAAAAATTTTATGGTGATATGACGAGATGACCAGGCCAGCCTAATTAGCTCTGAGCTACTTGCTACTGAAGTAGTTTAAAAGTTGACTCTTTTGCGATCAAATCCTGTCCAATAGTGGTTTCTGTCTCCTTTGACGAAACTAAACATGAATGGATGGATAGACAGTTCTGGGGGAATATCGGATGACATGGAATGCAGCGATATTTTACGATGATGGTGTGTGATGCTTTATTATTTACTACTATGCATATTTTTAAACTCTACAAAAGCTTGTTTTAGCTCCTGCAGCAGTTTATCACATCTCTCGTGTCAAGCTTTTCCATTGACATTATAGCAGTCCCTGCGCATACACACAAGATTTTTACTCTAGATGTTTTGATGCTGAAGGAACCGGATAATTTTTTGTTGTTTATTGAATGGAAATTGTACACTTGCTCACTTGCTAACTGGTATTTGGCAGAGTAATATGCTATTTTTTATACAACTAAATAAAAAGGCAAGTGGAGATAGAGAGAAGTAGTAGCTTGAACCAAATAATGCAAATGATGTGTAAAGCAAAAGGTGATTTTTCCAGCACGCTCATCCTTCATTCATTGTACAGAAGGTGTCAGCTTTGTTTCAAAAGGGAGAAAAAAGGGCAATGCTGATGATGAGAAGGAGAAAAAGTCGATCTATTACGTTGAACCTGTGCCAATGACGAAGAAGAAAAATGGCTCTTGTATACCTTCGATAACTATTATTTTACTATTATTATTATCATTCAAACTTATTATTATTATTACCGTATAACAAAACATGGAACAAGTGAAAAATCTGTTTTGCATCATGAATGAATTGTATCATCATATTCATGTGAAGGGCAAAAACCTCCTTTTTCTTCAAAGGCAATGCATCATCATCTTCGTCAGTTCTTTGGCATATTGCGTGCAAGTGGCACTCTGGAGTGACTGTAATAAATAATATCAATATACCCATATTAGAAAAGGAAGAAATTATTTAAAAAAGAATTTTACATGCAATTGATACTGATGCGGAATGGATGTCCGAGTTGTGCTGGCTTGAGGAACAAGTGAGGCAAAGTGGAAAAAAATGAGAAAGTAAATGCAAAGCTGAGATTTGATTGGCAGCAAAATGAATTACTGCTGCCAGCTAGACACAACCGTTTTACCTTCCACTCAGAGAAACTAAACTAATAATCTGCACTGACCATAACTGAGGTAAATACATAATGTTATGGAGAATGGAGAGCAATGGAGAAATAAATTTCTGCAGGACGCTTCACAACGTTTATTCATAGCTTTTATTCGTAACTTTTATTCATTTTATTTAAGAACACTACTACGCCAAGGAACCCTTCCCCCACCTGTAAAATTTTACTACTACGGTAAAGTTTCCATCAAACCAATTATTTAAAATTGCTTGTTCTGTTAACTCTTCAGCGATACAATTGCGTGTTGTTATAATTTACCCTTATATACATTATCGGTTTTTGAAGAAGGCTTTGGTTGTGGGAATATTTTGCAGATCATTTCAAAATCTTCTCCTGGATATCACCCATCCAGTTCAGTTAGAATCATCATAGCTCTTTACGTTTTGCAATTGGCTTGTTGCTCCAACTCTGACAGCATTGATTCAATATTCAATCGCCTTTTTTATTTACAACACGCAATTCCAATGAATCGCAAACTGCAATAATAACAGCACCGTGCCCAACGGGTTATCCAATTTAAAAAGAAAAAAAAACAACAACGAGATCGCGTGCAGTCACGAAGGACCATGCAAAAAAAGACTAGCCAGCCAGTCAGTCATGATGATTTTACCTGTCCGTTGTAAATTCTAAGGATCAATTTTAATTATGTTGAGAAATGTGAGTATCTTTAATTTGAAAGAAAAAAAAATCACAGCGTTTTAAGGGCTATAACCTAACAATTTTTTTCAAAATGATGTGATTGTTCTTCTTGGAAATAATTACTTTGATACTTCTGTTTGAAAAATTCCATGCTGTGATGCTACATTAAACAGCTGAGTTACTATGTTTTATTAAACCGAGGTTTTACAAATTACAAAAGCCCGTGGTTTTTTTTCTGCCAGGAATGATAGACTTCACGCAGCGAATATTATGGCAGCAAGGAGCTTGTTGGCAGTGCATACGCATTGACTTTTTTTGCTTGATAATTATTGTGATTAGCTGAAAATGTTGCCGATATATTTTATGTTGCAGGAATTTCATTTGATAGATGCATGCATGTACATATTTTTATCGATTTTTTTTATTATGGGACTGGTCCGATAGTTAAATCAGTTTGTTAAATATTCATATGCGCGTGTGATTAGTGCTTCCACCAGCAGCACCGCTGAGATCTTTGTTTATGATATGGTTTTAGGTTACATCACATCTCCCATCAACTCAAATCAAAATCAAATTTAATGTCGATAAGAGGAAAAAACAGAGAGAAGGAGGATTAAAATATTCATTATTGCTAAACTGGTGCTTTGGTGTCGACGCTGCTACTGCTGATGACCACTTTTTCATTATTTAAATTCAGACCAGTTTCCAGTAAGCAGTTTCAGTAGTAAAAGTAGTGCAGTGCCAGTAGCAAAAGTAGCCGTAGTAGTAGCTCGAGTCTCCTGTAGCATTTTGCACGGGATCGCCACGGAGAAGGCTCGGGCCATTGACCAAACCACTAAAAACGATAAAACTGGATTTTGCAATAAAAATTGATCGAGATCAACCATTCTAGTATGGATGTACATATATACATACTTACAGAATGGCACTAGTAGGGGTAAGTGCTGCTGAGGCTGTATACTAGAGAAAAAAAAAGAAAGATATAAATTTCAGAAGAATGAATAAAAATCTGTCTAATGTTCATTTCAGAGTCTTGTTTTAGGTACATAAATGCAACTGCACAACAAAGCAACAGACATTATCATCATCAGCAATAACATCAGAGTTGTAATTATTGTTAGCAAGAGATCTGCAGCTCCTGTGCCACTACAGCTCTTTCACTTTAATATAAAAAAGTTACACTAAGCACCAGCACTGCACTAGTCAGATAAAAGAAAATAATTAAATGTTTTTTGGCAACAGCCAAACAAGATTCAAATGTACACTCTGATTCTTGTCGAGAATATCTCCTCCTTGCTTATTGCTACCTGTTTCAATTATAATCATGAAGATGATAATAATGAGGATGGCAGATTCTTAATTGCTCCAGTTTTTTTGCAAAATAATAAGATACTCCGCGCCTTACTCTATAACTTGAAAAGAGATCATTGCGAGGATAATAAAAGAGTAAGTGAAATGAAGGAATTCCATTTTTGAAAAAGTGAATCAACCAGAATTAAATGTTGAACACGGGATATTGGCAAGGCAAGATGCAAACGAATAAATAAAAAGTGTGCGTTTTGTCTGTAACTATTTTTTCTTGAGTGATTGGTTTTTTATGCATCAAAATTGTATACAAATTACAAACAAAACATTGTATTATTTTCACCCACTTCAATTGCCTAAATATACGTGTAATTTATCTTATGCTCGCATACGTTCTACAGCTCATTTTCGTTATTATGTGCATACAAGGGACTTTTTTTCGAGGTGAAATGATACATGAATCGTTATTTGTCCAAATGATTCAAGTAATGAAATACTCTTTTGTTGTTTGCAACAAAGGCATTAAAATGAGTGCAGATAAAACACAGAGAGATAGATTGCATACCTGTGCCAATAAGTTTGGTCATCATTAAGTAATACATTTATAATGGGATTGTAGCAGATAAAAAGTGGCTGACAGTATAGCCAGTGCCAACAACATGAACTTCCACAAATCATTAGCAAATTATTATTATTTTTCATTCTCTTTCATGTCCGAGTTTGTACGCTTTATTATATAAAACACATATTATTATCGATGATTTCTATCCGTTTGTAGTAAAAAAAAGTATTGTGCACGCTTTCATTTTCATCAATCGAATTTATCATCAAAAGGCATCTTCCGTGCTGCACCACGACTACTGGCTACGCTTATTCTACCACTCATCATCATACTTTTGAAGCTCGTTATTATAATACTTTATGTAATTCTTTGAAAGGAAAATAATAAAAAATTGGACAAGGAGCATATCAAATGTAATAAATTAGGTCTTAACAGTCGTGACTTGATTGCTTGCTTGCTTGTTTACTACTATAACTGCTAGCATATACCTATATAAACATATGCACAAAGTAAAATATATTTTTCTTTTTTCCTTGTATTACACGCATCATAAACTCAATTAATCTGTCCAACACTGGGTCATAGGTAAGTTCAATAAGAGAAGCTTTGGTAAGTCCGATATTACCTATAAGACAATTTTAATGTGGGAATATCGACCGAACAATACGCATGATCATGATTCATCATAATCAACACGATGTGAACTTGATGTTGATGATGGTGATCTTTTGGCCTGCTCTTTTGCCTCTTTCTCTCTCCAATCGTGACTTGGAGAATGCTGCTGTGTTACACACGCATCACTTCCAAAGTCTTCTGATTCTTCTACAACAACAGTATAATATTATGTACATTATTATTATAAGCGATAAGAAGCATTCACGAAATGCGGTATAATATTGAAAAGAAAAAAATATATTTTTTAAGCGAAACATTTTGAAATTTATTAGCCTTGATTGTGGCACTATTTCAACTGCTAAGACAATACAGTAGCAACATTTTAAGATAACTCTTGGGGCCTCATAACAAACAAGTAACCGCACAGGTAAATAAAAAAATAGTGAGATGCTTAGAGAGAGATAGTGAAAGAACAACTGAACAACTCTCCACAAGAGGTTTTCACTAAATATGTCAAAATCCACTTTTGCTATAAAATTCATGAGCGGACAACATAAAATCACGTATTTTTAATCAGATCAAAATTCTCCTTTTCTCTCTTTTGTTCCTTTCATCTTTTTATTTCTAATCGTCGTCATCAGTTTTACTGTAAGTTATGATGATGATACATTTCTCCTGCGTGCATGCATTTGTACAGGGTTGCCTCATTACCTGTCTAGTCAAGGGAAATTTATGTCGATTATGTTTTCTTGGTTCTCACTTGTAAAAACTTTTCTATTTGCTATGCATATTATGCTAATCTATATCCCATTTTCACGAAATAATAATAATTTTTTTGTGTTTATTTACTTTTTTGAATATTATTCCAACCTCTTTTCTCCCACTTTGAAGCGTTATAATTGCTTTTAATCAGTAAACGAATAATTGAAGCGTGCAAGAACCACCATGCAAGATGCAGCGTTCACAAGTAAGCATATCACAATCAAACAAATCTTTTTATTAACAAAGTTTGTTTTTGATGATGCTTGTTTAGCCTAGCTACTAATAGGAAAACTTGGCAGCAAAATTATGTAACACAAACAATGTCCCGCACTAACAAGCAGGGCTTCTTTCATGTGGCGAAAGGCAAATACAGAAGAGGATTCAGATCAAGAAAGAAAAATGTTATATTGTTTGTCGTGCTTCGCAGAGAGGCCCATTTTGCTTTTTGGTCCGGCTGACTATATACCCTGCTTGACTGATAAGCTCCATTTTCATGGATAATATATTTACCTTGATAAATAAACAAGATTTTTTAGATAAGATCTTTATAATTTGCATAATGCATAAAAATTGAAGCGAGCATAAAAAGAAAGTAAAAATATGATATTGTGTGCTGACGTTTTAAATGGAAAAGTAACTCTAGTAGGATTGAAGTTATGTAGACAGACATTATACACTAAAACCTTATAGCGTCATCAGAGCAAAAAAAGCCAATGTTAATGCGATTGCAATATATAGTAGCATTATGCCTATGAGCGTATGAAATGAGATGAAGTCACCTATTCCCGTTTCATATTTTATTGCTATTTTCTTTTATCCCGTTTGCGGCCAGAACTCAATCTTTAAATTAATATTTTTTTTACAATATCAAATACTTACTCAAATATTTCTGCTTACTGCGTGCCACATTCAGAAGCTCAAATGGAATGCTGCTTCAAGATGATAATGAGAGATAAGAGAAATTAGGCATAAACCAGGGAACAAAAAGAAATTGCTTGATTTTACTTTTGTCTTTTTCTCTGTATAAGTAATGGCTTACAAATAACAATGATTGTTGTTAGAATGTATGAGGTAAAGCGTGGAAAAAGCTGTCAACAATCAACAGGTTAGATAAATAAAATAACAACAAAATTGTGCTGATGTTGCTGATTGGTATGAAGTAGTAAACTTGGCTGCTTGATTGCGAAAATGCAGCCAAAAGAACACGCCCATGCAAATTGGTTCTTGATAAGTGTATAATAAGTCTGTATAAGTAGGAATGCATAAATATTACCGTATAATATAAGTAAAACATTTAATGTAAGTAAAACAAGACTCTCTCCCTCTACGATGGTATCTGGCTTCCCAGCATGGGAAAATGAACTGTAAAAACATTTCTTTGCAGTGCGTAAAAATCATTTACACAAAGAGGAAAACGTCAATACAGATGACGATGATGAGTTTCTCGAGTGTCAAAATTACCTTGCCAGCTGCTCCAGCTCAACTTGCTTTGACTTGTAAGGAGTGTGAGTGATTGACGCATG
>JAHZMZ010004818.1:0-18876 GCA_027743805.1 Lepidocyrtoides sp. E14
GTCAGAAACTTAATGGAATCGCATATTTAGTTAGGTATCAGATTATTAGTCGAGTTGGCAAACTTGGTATATCTCATTATTTTCATCGTTTTTGTTGGTTCAAATGTCAGTTTGCCTGTCATGCACATAAATGCTTGTTGATACCTTGTATTAATTCAGAAGTTAACCAATAATTACTAAACTGCACACTTCATTTGGGAAACAGGTATAGTTTCATGTAACTGCTTAAATAACTTTAAAATGAACGCTGCTATTGAAAGAATTTAAATTATTCAGAATATTTAAAAACTGAACACATAAAAAAGTGTATGCATGATCCCACGGCTATCACAACTACACACTTGTAATTTTATTTTATTTTATTACATGAAAAGTGTTGCAAGCAACAAACAAATCATCCAACTCGTATAACCAACGCGTTCTTTTAAAATGCGGGTATCAACATTTTTCTGCTCTAAATCGCAAAGGAATATGCATGTTTCTTCCATATATTTTTATGATGTAGTGCATGTACACAAAAAATTTATGGTTTCTGTCTTGTCTTCATACTTACGTTTGATAAAAAATGCTAGTACTTAAGGTACGGCAGGGGTACATTGGGGTTAAGAGAAATTTTCCCGTGTGTGTCCTCAACCATCTTTTTTGTATGCTAATGCAACACAATACAACCAGCAAATGGCTAGTGCAAAACTACACACTATATAAATACTTACACATGGAGATGCTGTTTGGCTTCTTTCACTTTTTTTCTCCTTTCGTTTCTCTTTTTTTATTATTATTGTTCCACGCCTTCGTACTATTTGGGATACAGTTGATATATGTATTTACGTATGGTGTTGCTGATGTATGGGATATACATACACCATATTTTTTTCTCTTTTTCTTTCCTTGATGTTGTGTTGGTACTCACTCACAGAATTCACTTTCTTCAAGAGAAGGCGAGAAATATACTAGCACACATAGTATGCATAATAATAATATCTTTTCTTGTGTATGTTCTATGAGAAAAGGAAAAAGGGAAAGCAAAGCGTCGGGCCAGAGGAGACCACGAGTTAGCTTGTTAGGCTGTGACGTGAGGTAATATATAATGTAATAATGTTTCTTGAGCCTCTTCTTCGTCGTCTTCCCTGTGGAGACGCGAGTGAAAGGAAGGAACAAGTACAAAGATGAATGACAAAGTTTTTAGTACTTTTTGCTACTTTACGCTTTGGTATACAAAAGTGCACCACAACAAACATACATATATCTATATAGGAAATTGTACAAAGAAGATGAAACTTTACATTATAGTACCTCTCAAGTAGTATGAGCATGTATGTGTTCTAATAAAATATAGTACAACAACAGCGGCATCATCGTTCTTTGACTGGTTGGGTTGGCGGAGAAAGTCTTTTTGTTGAACAACTTAACGAACTTCTTTTTCATATTATCATGTATGAATACGTGTGGTTAAGCATACACGGTGGCTTTTTCCAAGTTTTTTCATTGTTAGCCACCCAAACGACCCAAACATATTATTATTATGTATATATAAACCTAATGTAAAATTGGAATAATGTTGTTGACGTATGAAATGTGGTGTAATAACAGTAGTGAAGCAAAACCACTCTGTTGCTACTTCAAGTACAAACACATACACGCGTGAAAGTTGGTTTTTTTGTACCCTGTTGTAAGTAGTATGCATGCATATGTCTGTTATGGTATCGAACGGAAGCATTGTTCGTCATTCGCTACTTTGAAAAAAAAAGTTACAAAAAGAGAAAAAATGAAAAAAAAAACATGGAAATATTTTTTTTCTTCTAATAATTCAATTCTAAAGAAATATACCTACCTATTTGTATTCTGCTTGGTCCTTTCAGTGTATACTTTCCTTCTCTTCATAAACCAATTAAATATTACTTTCCATGATATTGACAAGCTGACATATTATGTGTACATATACTGTGGTTATATAATCTTTGTATATTTTTATACAATTTAATTAGAATTTGTCATCCATGCGTTAATGCAAATTTGCTTTTCTATTCCTTTGCTAGTTGTTTAGTACATGAAAAGTCCTTTTGATTTGTATTTCATTGCCCCAAACGCTTTTATAGTGCTTGCTTAAGAAGAAGAGAAAAGTTTCGGTTCTTTAAAGGATGTGTATCATCACAAGTATGTTGAAACATGTCATCACTTTTTCCTCGGCTGTGTCGTCGGTTCCTTTACCAGATAAAAAAGCTAAATGTAAAGCATAATGTGGCAGTTTCATAAATGCCTTGTACAGCAGTTGTAACCAACTAAGGAAATCCAAAAGTGCTTTGATATACTAGTATACATAATATATAGTACAAAAGGCGAAGAAGATGGCTGTCTTGTTGACGTCGTGTGTCGTGCATCATTTCTCTTTCTGTCCTTCTTTCCGAAATAAGCCGAAGAAATCTGTTCACGCAGGTTATGATAAGCTTAATTTTGTTGAAATCTCTTCGTCTCCTTTACTTTTCTCTCTCTTTTTTTTTCTTTTTTGCTTTTCCTCATCATCCCATTTCTCATCTCTACTTCCTTTCCGCACTTTCCTTTGCTCTTTGTGTACTCTTGACAATGTTGATGATGCCCTTATTATCACAAAGGTATATATTTTCATTTTATTTTTTTCCAAGAATTGAAGTAGTGGTATGAGTATGGTATCTGTATGTGTTTATAAAGCGGATATTCCATGAATTTCTATTAAATAAAGAATAACTGACTGTAAGTGAATCATAAATAGAACAAGCGTATAATATGTACTTATCATATAACTTGACTGAAATCACTTGTTCAGGTTAATATTGTTGGAAAGTTGTTTCGTAACCATCTGTAAACAAAACCGAAGAGCAAATATACGACTTTTACCATCAAAATGGAAAGAGATGAAGAGAGAAAGGGCTTTTCGGACGCATTAATTTCCAGAGTTATTATTGTATAACATTGACTAGCAAAGGCAAAAAAATAATAATAATTCATTACAATACACATTTTGAGATTTATGCATCAAAGAAAAGATGTCTTGATGTGTATATTTTGGCTTCTTATTTCATTTCTAAGAAAAAACTGATATCATATTATGTATGTAAAATGTGATATACATAAAGTAGAGTAGATAAAGATAAAATGTTTTTGCGATTCATTTGAATACTGTACTCGCAGTCATGGTCCTTATCTATATCACCTCATCATCCAACTCCTCAACCACCAAAATACTCTTGAATAAACACAAACAAGCACAGGGAAAATTCATGGAACGTGTGTTTTACATGGTTGAATAGCCACAAAAAAGTTCCAGCTTGTTTGTTATTCCATCTCTTCAAAGATGAGCCTTAGCTACTTCCTCTCCTTTGTATTTTTTTTCCTAAATTTTGTATTCAAATTGTTCCTTTTTGTGTTCTTTCTAAGAAATTTACTTATGATGTGTACTGTTTACCTTTGAATCGTTGAGATTGTATGTAGAAAGGGAAATATAACAACTCACGTTTTCTACAACGTGTAATCACGTAACAAAGATTAGTAATATAATAATAATATAATGCTTACACATATTTTGCTGCAATGTATTAATGCATATATACTTTTTATCTTAAATAATATATTTTTGTAAATATGTATCAATGTGCATAAATATGAACCACTAAGAAAAAATCTTTCTTTCCACGATTTATTTATTTGGCAATTTATTTTGAAACTCATTCCAATCCTTCAATTTTTTCTGTTCCGTTTTCTTTGTCTCCTTCATTAGGAGCATGTTTTTTGCAGCGATTCTCAGGAAGCATTATCCCCAAATACTAAATAAATTACATTACACATTAGTTTTCTGCGAATATGGAATTATTCGAGTTATTTTTAAAGAACAAGAGCTTTTGCGAGAATTTTGTTATCAAATTGGGAGCGCCAATTCTTTTGAAGTATTTATCACGAAAATATAAATACATTTTGAAAAAATTACGAAGAACTTGAAGCACTATAAATAAAATCCTTAAAAAAATAAAAAGAATGCTACCTCGCATGGTCGTCTATACAAAAGTAAATACAAGCGTACGATTAATAGTACCAAAAAGATAACACCCGCGTGTAGTTTCTAAGTTCATTCCGAGTAACAAAAGGTTGCAAGTTGCAAAAGGAGCACGATCTCCAAGCAGAAGGACAACCAATCCGAGACACAGGCAACACAGGCTACAACCACCCTTGTTTTAGTTTAAGAAAACTATAATGTATATACCTAGTTATTTACGTTTACTACACTCAAAAAGAAGCATATATACAAGGAAAGGAGAGAGAAGAAAGGATGGATTTGAGTGAAAATAGGGCCACTCATGAAAAGTAAGATGCTTCAGTGTTCACTCATAGAAAAGGAATCTATATCCTGTTTGCTACAACAGAAAGTATTTTGTTCATTTAATATAGCCCATATTACACTTATATAAGTGTACATGCATGCATCACCAAGTAAAGGACGATAAAGAAAGACAAGAGGAAATTACAACAAGGGAAAAGGGTGAATCATTCCATATGAGTGAGCAAAGTACCTTGGTCAACAATGAAGTTTTAAGTTTACTCAAAGCTTAAGGGCTTTCCTTCGTTCTTCGGTCTCTTCAAGAATACATTTGCATTAGAGCATGTGTACGGTGGTGGTGGTGGTAGTGCTCTATATTATTATTACATGCTTGCTAAGAAGAGTGGGAGAAAGGACATGATGATGGGAGCCCCAAGCGGTGGCAGTACAGTAGAAGAAGAGGTAGGTATAATGTGTATCCAACCGAGCTCTCTTGTGTAATTTCATATAATTTTTTACGTATACCTTGTTGAAAACCCCTTGTTTGTTCGTATTAACTATATCCACTTAAAAAAATATATATATATATATGCAAAAGATGTAATATGCGAGCGAACTCTAGACTCTGGAATAATAGGAAAACAAACCTGAATTGCTATTATGCGTGTGTATACATTCTCTACATGATATAAAATTGTTATAAATGGCTACAGTTCCTGCTAAAAACTAGAATCGGTTTTTGTGTATATAACATTATTATTGTGACTCCCTCCTTTGCTACTTTCTCCTTTTTAACATGACACTAATTCAACGGTACACAAAAATAATATGGCTGATGATGACGATGATTATGATGATGAAACGAGCCACTTCACTTGGTGCTGATGTGTGACGAGCTTTATTATGACGCAAAGGTTTATAACTACTCTTGTATGCAGAGAGATATAAGAGAGTGGCATATTATATATGATATACATAATATGTATATCAGCTCCAGTGCCGAAGAAGAACATAAGGGCTTGCCATGTCAGTCATTGTTGAAATAGCCTATCAAGTGCTCTAAAGGAGAATTTCCAGTTATTGCCACTCATTCATAACCACTCCTTAAAATGTCGTTCACAATTTTCATATACGTATTAGGTTATGAGTATAAAAAGGCAAGTGGCTAAATTTGTGCCACAAAAAAATTGAAAAGCTTCCTCAAACGAATCATATTACACGTCATTGGAATTTTATGTGGAAATATCATATTAAAATTTAGGAGGATGTAAGTAGAGTAATGTACCATTCACCAATACTGTATAAAATGCATATATATCCCACATTAACCTTATCTGACAAATGCACTTTGTTTAAAGTAATTAGTGGACATGATTTTTTATATTCATTTATAAGTTAAGCATATGTACATATATCTGGCTATCATCAGCATCATCATACGACAAAGAAAAAATGCACATGACCAACGAAAGACATGATGAAAGTAGACCGCATTGTGCAAGGGTTGTTAAAAAGTGAGAGAAGCTCAAGATTTAGTTTTACTACCTAAATAAAAAAAAAATATACGTATAGCCTGTACTCATCTCTGTACTCTTCACACATAAATATAGTACATACTTAAGTATTATAATCCTCTTTTATATCCAAACTTGAGCAGACCAACAATCTGATAGATGCTCTGAGATGCTCCAGTAATCGAGAGTGAGGAGGGATTGTTTGGAAGTTAGTTGATGGTAAATACGCAGTGAATCACAATGAGTAAAAAAAATAACAACACAACTTGTGTAGTTTTTGTCCGTGTATGTATGTATGCAGTAGTGTGAGTGTGAGTTGAGTATAGTAGTGCCATTATTATCTTCAGCTGTAGAGTAGGAATAGCAGCATGTGTGGAAAGTGAAGTGCTTTCTCTGAAGCCTTTGGTGCTATAAGGACCGACGATGGTTTTCATACAGTTACTTTTAGTACTTTTCTGCAACAGCCAAGCCAGTCATTGCCACCACTACTGCCGCACCAATATGTAGTACTGCTGGTATCTGAAATTAGTTTGTTGTGTAATTCTCGTTGATGTGGTTGTTCTTGTGCTTTTCCTTTCATTAGATGAATCTCTTGAGCACACTGCACACAATTTACAATGGTTCTACAAACAACATAACAACTAGCATAACATCCACCACCGCCACCAACCACGTCGTCGCTTTCTCTTTTTCTCTCTCACTAACTTTCATTCTCTTCGGCTTTTGATTATTTAGTTTTCCTATTATGATACAGCTTATATTCATCTATATGTATACAGCTAGACTGACAGTGGGTTCAAAAGCAGCTGTTGGTACGATGCGCCACAAACTACCGCTGGTGAAAATGTTGAGAAGACTCAAGCGTGACAGACAATAAAAACAAATTCAATTCTTTTCTGCACACGAGCTTGTATTAATTTTTTTTAGCTGACAAAAGCTTGACTAATTTTACTGTTAGCTCAGTTTAATGAGATTCATGGGAGATAAAGTTTTGAAGAAAAGTACTCAGTTGCCTTTGCGTTTGACATTTGGAGCAAGTATTTTTTTTAACTTTGACTGTGTGAGAAAGAAAAATCACAGAAAATGTCCTTGATGTCATTTTTGTCCTCGCTTATAAATTAAAATAAAATCCAGACGTATATTATACTAGGATTCACCTTTACATGACATGGTGACCCATCATCACCATCTACATTCTTGCTTGTGGCTTTTTACATAATGATGCCTAACGTTGTGGTATCGAGTAACAAGCATGGTCAGATAAAACTGTTCCTTATTAATTTTACACGGACGAGTATACTTGATATACAATTAAATGGGAATAGATTGCTCCATTTAAAGTTTTCTGACAAGATATATATATGTATTTTCAGCCTGCCTGGACGTCCTCTTCTTATACGCATCATTCCCATACTTCAAGTCTCTGATTTTGTTACTTTCCTTTAATCATTGCACAATACAGCAAGTAAGGTAAACAAATAAAGAAACGCAAAGAAAACATACGAGGAAGAGATAAAATAGAGTTGAGCTGGCTGGTTGAGTTTCATTTGAAGAGGACTTAACAGAGCGTGTGGACCCTAATCGCATCAAACACACTTGGACCACTAGGTATATCATCAAAAATAGCTATGTACGTACGACATACAAAGTTACATACCATTTTGGTATAGATGCAGTTTTCCAGTTTTGTATAATATAGAGTGTTTATTAGAATGAACCCACAGACTATGGAACATGCCACACTGTTATATCGGTGCAATATTATATTATATTACCATCCTATAACCGGATTTCGGTACACACGTTGGTAAACCCTCTTCCAAGTTGTTGGGAAAAGCAGACAAAGCAGAATTAAAAAGTAAGACAAATACAGTGAGAAAATGGGAATTGGTAAGGTAATGTTGCTAACAAATACAGCTTATTCGTTGTGTAAACTTGTCTTGTTTTGCTGATGCGACAGACGAAGGTAACGAATATGAAATGAACTACATATAATATCCGCTCTTCTTTATCATTTGTCTGCATGTGTACTTCCACTTCTATTTCTTGGGAGCATCACTTGCCTGTTAATATCCAATGTTCTCTCCATGTGTCTGTGTATCATTTCCATTTTTGTTTATACATTTGCCCAAGCAGTAGTATACGATATTTTATGGATTTTTATTAGTTTACAAAAACTGTGTTTTATAGGAAGAACTGCAACTATAAGTGAGAGGGAGAGAGTTAGTTTGATTGAGTATATATATTACTTTGGTTTATATATGTACCTTATATTATGTGTTTATTTTTTCCAGCTACTAAAACTAATAGTGCAAGCAAAGGGAATAGCTGTGTGGTGTAGAAAGAAGAATTAAGAAGAGTTTATGGTCCGTTTGTTCAATAATAATAATCCGCCGTTTGCCAACCGCCGGAGAATGTTTGTTGTGGCAGAAGCTCGTTTCGGTGTTTCTCACTATTGCCTTTTCTCTTTTTTCTGCAGGGCTAAATAATATCCTATTACCATTTGTTCACTTTACCATGTCTGTGAGAGTACACATGAACCTCTTATATTTTTCCTTTTATGCCTTCGCCAAGTGTATCACGAGGACTTTAGCAACACAGCATGATAGATAACCTAACCTAGAGTTAAATATTATAGTACACATAGTGTTTAATCTCAACGAGACATTTATGCATCAGATCTATTGTGCAAACAGAGCTAGAGAGAAAACATTAGCTTGCAATAAAAATGAAGCTTATTTATACTTTCAGTCAATCATTTTTGTAATACAAGTACTCGAAGCAACAGTATGTATATGTAACTGCTTATTATGGCATTTGTACGCGTCGTACTACTGCACGTCCAACTTTCAGGTGAAGGCAATTTTTTATACTTTAAGAAAGTTTCCAAAAACTCTTGATAGTTTTTTATAGATTACCTCAGCGTATTTACAGTTTAGTTTTTGCTAATGATAACTTTGTACTGTATCACATGGCTTCAGATCAAAACACAAATGTAGAAGCTGCTTTGTTTTGTCTGACACCATTTTTTGAATGCAAAGGCAGAATGCATTACTATCAAACAATGCCGTATTGGTAGATTCATATTTACAAGTAGTAACCTCATCATTGATAAAGATGTCGATATTTGGATATAAAATAAAATCGGACAAAGCGACGGCTTACTTGTTACTCAACAGAATTCTGGTCGGGTGGACCAAAAAAAATATTAGAGATATACAAAAGAAAAAAAAGTGGATGGCAGAGGCACGGAAGGATCCTGACTGGAATAGATTATTATTTCATGCACATGTAATGTACAATACGCTGAAGAATACAAAAACAACAACAATATAATACAACAGCAAAATGCACGACTCACCTCTTTCTCTCTTTTTTTTCTCTCTCGACAAACTTGTTTTCTCGGGTACAATGCACACATATTAAATAAGTATAATAGCAATATAATACCTATACGGGGTGTATAGCAGTTAAATGTATTCGACAGACTTCCTCTCATCATTATCATTACCAGAGCTTTTATGGATGGCTCTGTGTTGTTGTTGTTGTGCTGTTCCATTCATCCATCTATATAGTATCCAGCATAACAGCATAACTACTCTTCCTTTTCGAGATGTGTCATGTAATGAGCCAAATTTACATATTATTAGGTTACGACTCTTCTGTCGTGCTAACAGTTTTATACTTATGAATGGTAGTTGCATGTGTATACAAATAATAAAAAACGAAGTAGCAAGAGAAGCGCGCGAGTTAGAGAGAGAGAGAGAGAGAGACAGAGGAAAGTAAATATAAAAGGAATGGTGGGACAGGCACAAACAATGAGAAGCAAGGGAGAATGATGATGATATTAGAGATAGATAGATATACATAAATAGAGAGAATGAGAGAGAGAGTATTCTTCTTCTTGGGATACCGGATGGATTTTGTATATTATGATTTTGTGAGAAGGGAAAACGCTTTTGCATGCATAGTAGCACATGATTTTACTGACAAGTAGTAGTAATAGTAGTAAGGGAAGAAGAGTGAGCAAGTCTTTTGCCATAGGGTTCACACTTCCTCGTTTCTCAGTTTCTCTCTCTCACACTCTCTTTTTCAACAGTAGAAGCAGTGGTGGAAGTAAGTAATAGTATGGTCCATGCATAGATATTATTATGTAGCGTCACATCACTACCTACGCCACCGCCACCACCACCGTCATCATTGCCTTTTATATTATACTTGGTTGGTTGATGGTGATGATGGTGGCTGGCATTGGCCTAGGGACCCATAGGGCTTTAATATCATATGCCACACGGCAAACAACCCAATTCCCTCTTATGATTTGTATGGATGAGGTTGGCCCATTGTGCTCTCCCATTATATTCCTTGTATTATTATTTGTGTTTTGTGTTCAAATGTGTTTTTGTATATGGTAAAACATGAAAAGAAAGGGAGAGAGACAGACACAGAAAGAGAGAGAGAGGAGACGATGGAAAGAGAAAATAATACATAGGTGAACAATACAACACCAGTGCGAAAACCAAAAATAAAATAGAAACTAAACTACAGTAGGAAAAAAAATCCACACTCTCTAGTACACAGCAGAACAGAGAGAAAGAGAGAGAGAGAGAAAAAAAAAAGTAAAAACGTAGCAGAGACATATATGTAGACGAGCTTTACTCATCTATCTAGGTAGATATCTATGCATTTTATTTATACTGTTGTTTTGATGCAATAATAAGTGTATACAACAAAGAAAACTTGCTTTTATTGCCCACCATCATCGCATCGTCGGTAGTAGTTGCTCGCTTCTTTTTTTTCTTTTTTTGGAGACGATACGACAGTAGTAAAAACTGTTGGTTACAGTTACAATATATGTAGAATAGAAGGAAGGATTTTCCATGTGCTTGGAATAGCAAACGGTGATGAATTTTTTGGTACGGAGAGTGACGACTTTGACGGGTGTAAAGTTAGCTTTATATTATTAAATATGCATGCAGCCTTGTATTTTCTTGTCGAGATGAGTAAGCGTGATATGTATGACATTTGTTTAGTAAGGTGGTATTTCAAACGCTTTGGTTTATCCATGGAATGAACTACAGGCTTTCAGTCTTAGGATTAGATGGCGTGAGTAGGCTATACTGTTGTTATTGTTGTTGTGAAATTCGTGTATATTCTAAAGTTAGATTGGTTTGGGAGTTGGAATTGCAAGAGGAGAAATGATATTCATCGAGTTTTAAATGGAGAAAAGCCAAGTGATGAGCAAGAGACAGCAACATGGAAGGAAACCGATGAACTATGACAGGCTAGTTAGTTTTGTTGACGGTGGTGGTGTTTCAGTAGACAATGCACGGAAACGTGCCAAGGTTGTATAATGGGTATGATGATGTTAAAGATGAATGATTAATACTCTATACTGATTAGCTACCAATACTAATTTCTTTAAATGTTAACGAATTAGTAATTGAGTTTGCATTTGTATTTAAATCTAATTTTGGTCTGTGCATTGCATCTTATAAATAAAAAATAAATAATATTACTTCATAAAAATCAGAAGTATCGCTTGTCATTCTTTCATTGCCCCTTTGTCAAGTATTCTCTTAAATTAATAATAATTTATTAAATATTTGTTATTCTTTGCACAATTTGTTTGCTAATTCAGGGGAAAGCCTGAACATACGATAAACAAATGCTCTTTTTTCCAAATTAACAAACTGTTTTTATTATTATACTTTAATATTTACTTATGACAAACTGCACACCGACATCATCTTCAAAAATACAGACTAGTACGTACTTTACAATTTGTCACATTCCTGCAACTGGTATTATGCCGCTAATGGTACCTTTTTATTAACGGAAACAGTCTTCTCACTAATTTTTATGCTTTCTCAGTTTCAAATGAAACTGTTCTCACTCTCGTTGTTGTGGTTTGGTTTGAGTCATTCAAAAGATGGCTTAAAGAGCAATACCAAACCATCTCATTCTTCACGCCATCATCACCATATCCTAGAAATTTCGGTTTGGCTGAATGCCTACTGACAAACCAGGCGCTCAGTGTAATGAGGACCTCTGGAGCGTGTGCCTTTTATTTATTAATTACTGTGTGAAACTCGACGGGTTGGAATTAGAATTATTAGAATTGGAATATTATATTACATTAATTTGATCATTAGGACGCGATGCTACGCGGACACAGAGAGTGAGAGTTTCTCACTGCTTCTGTTTCTCAATAATACCATCACCAATGTCTTCTGTGAACTAACCATTTACACGTACACAACAAAGTGTGTATATTACATTCATACGGGTTTATACTACTAACTGCACGATTTTTGTTACATCTTTGCACAGTTATTGGGTGGTTTAAACCCAACATGATGATGAGACCATTTATTATATATGTATTTAGTATATCCTGCATCCCACAATGCTGCTGGAGAAAAAAAAAGTCCTGTAAATGGGAGAAATTGGGAGAAGGGGAGCTTGTTGGAATTGTGTATCCAGTGTACACGAAATCATAATGAATTTCACAATGAAGGATGTGCCTGCATATGCACAAGTGATTATTATACTTTTTCTATGCCGAGTTAGTTCTTGGAAGTTTTGTGCTCATCGAAGCATGTTTTATGAGGATCAAATGGATGTAAATTTGAATTTGTCTGCAATTTCTATGCTTCTCTTGTAGGTATATATAGTCATACTTATTGTTTCACAGAATGATAAGGTGATTATAAGCAGTTTGACGAAATTATATGATATGATAAGATATATGCATAATGTACTAACTACTACTTGACAAGCATTTTTTTCCCTAGTAAAGCTCTCATTTTGGCATTGGTATAAGTAGTACAAACAAGCTTATGAACTAATAGAAAGCAATTAGATTACTACCGCTACACAGCTTTGCTGGAGTGATCGCATGGAGTTGGAGTAGCTGTGGCACATAGCACACGCTTACTTACTTCTTCCTCTCTCTCTCTCTCTCTTGGTTTATCTAGTCTACCTTTCAACCCTTATTTTGTCATCTTCTCAGCATGAAACACATATTTACACTTTTTACTTGAGACCTTCATGCCAGAGATTTTTCCTCATTATTTTCCTTTTTTTTCCCCTTTGCACTTTTTTCTAGAAAAAAAGCACGCTAAAACTTGGTTCATTTAAAATAAGAGCATTTACCGAAGAACTATAGTTTCAGAATGTTTTTCGAATTTCAAGAAGATGTGTGGAAAAGAGTGTTGTATAAAAAACATTAAACGATATAAATATAATATCTAACAACTTCATTTTTACGTTTTCAAAAGGATTTACTCAACAAACGCTTAGAGGTTGTCTATGTCTGAAGTACTTTCTGTACTTTTTTTTCCACCATCCCATTTTTTGTTGCACACATGACAAAACTCTATAAGGCAAGAAAAACCCAAAGAAATAACTTTTCTAAGCATAAAATTACTGCCAGCTCACTGCTTATTTGTACCAGATTAAAGTGAAGGGAAATGGCAACCGACATTTTTGACAGGAGCCAAATAACCAATTTTCATTAAAGCACCCCCAACGATCCACACTGATTTCTTTCAAAATCAATTTGCATCCCCATTAAATCCTCTCTCTCTCTCTCTCGTTCTCACACACTTTTTTCTTGTTAAATTTTCTCTAATAATTGTGTATATGCCATACAACTGTGTATTTTATATACACATAGTACAAACAAAATATGCATAAAATATCATGAAAAATACAGTATTTTATTGCGTACTACAGTGTAGATATAGAATATTATGCAAAATAAGAGTGACACCGATTTCTGTATAATAATCAGCTATACGGGAATAATCGACGATGGCGGTCGGAGACTTGGTGTTGTGTCTTGCCTGCCACTGGCTACAAATGTGTATTGTTAGTTTTTTATGTTACTATTATTAAATGCTTAAGCTCAAAAAATCTGATCAGAATCGTAGGGCTACTGTAGTCTAGTCGAGTATTCGGAGAAAAAAAAATAAGTCTAACACGCTCATGTGGAGTTGTCTATGGCAAGCGTGTGTGATTATTACAAAAAAAAACTGAGAAAAAGGGTTGCCAGTTGCCATCATCATTTGGGACCCATTATCTCGAAGGGAGAAGACAAGTGACAAGCAGCAAATTATCTCAGACTCTTGCTTCTCTGGTACTTGTGTATCCACCCGCAGCATATATATTTGTAGCGCTCACCTCCTTCCTAAAAAAATCTCTTTTTTTGGGATGCATAAAAAATTGTCATACGAATTTCCTGAACGAGGTAGACATATAAGAGTGTTTTATATTAAAAGAAAAAATTGGAGTCTTCGCAAACTAGCTGCAAATCTAGTGAACTTTATAACATTAACGAGAAAAGAGGAAAACTCGGAGATGAGAAAAATCGTATCATCCTATTTGTATACCTATATGATTTTACACTTAATTTCCACCCTCATATATATATAAAGGCTATAGATATTAAATGATGGAATGGTGTAAGAGGAAAGTAATACAAAAATACAAATTATTATGCATATAAAATTTCCGTTGACTGATGATGATGATGATGATGATGATAAGTTATACAGTTGTTAGTAACTTCGTTAGGCTTCGTATTAGACACCGCACTAGCGACAAGTCAGTTGTAATATGAATTTCTTGACTGCGTAGAAAAAAAAGGGAAAGTGAAAACCCGGAATGGTACATGACTATACATTTTAAGCCTAATATGCTTATGTAGGTAGCATATATGTTCTCCAGTTCCGTTCCGATGATATGGATGAATACATTAAAAAAGTAAAGAGTGAAGTTTTGTTCACGATTTCACTTTTTTGTGTACGTGTCTTCTCCTCTTCCTTCCCTTGTGACATCTGATAAGGTTGCTTGATGATGGTGACAATTTTTGTTGTGATGTTGTATATTATATGCTGTTTATACATATATGCATATTATTATATTGCTTTTTTATACGGTGCTTTTCTCCATCTCACTTTGAAATTTTCCTGTAATGATGTAATAATATAACCACACAACCAGGAAATGGATTGAACCCATCCAGTCAATTTTTCAACTTTTCTCTCCATTCATCTACCAACCCGTAAAGCATTTTTTCATATTTGCTGTCTCGCATCTCGTTGGTAGTAATAATTTTTTTTTTCATGTGGAACGACGTGGATTTGCCTGAAGCAAGCTTTCACTTTTCTTTATTAAGCAGCAATAATAATGTCGACGAGTATCATAATAATATTATAGCATATGTGGTAAACCACCGCAACTGTAAGGGTTTTTTACATGCTGTGATTTTATTTCAGAGATTGGTGTTTTACTGGTGAATGAAAATTGATATAGTTTCAGTATGGTATAAAATATTTTTTATAAGGTGGTGTTCTGCGTCACGCGCTCTTCAAAATCTGAAATTTTTCCCTAGAAAGAATAACCGTAACCGATTGAGATGTAATATGTTTTCCACTTGACTGATTTTTAAATAAGCATTGATTTGAGTATATGGAGATGATGAGAGCGATAACGTAAAAAAATTCATAACAACCTATCCTACTGTAATCATAAATGAAAACACACTCATCCAGCTTCTATTCCAATGCCTCTTCTTCTCTTTCCAAAAAAATGTTGACATTATATTATCATCATCATCATCAACATCATCAACATCTTTGGTTTCGTTCATCTTTAAAAATTGAAAAGACGTAAGATATTACAATTATTTTTGGGTATAGACAGACACATTCAACAAAGTATGAATGACGAAATACTCCAGTAAAAACTTGCTTGCTGATTATATGAAACACGTACTTTGTGAAATGAAAGAAGATTACTTTTTCGTTGTTGCTAACTTTTGATTAGTTCCTTAAACATGAGAAAGCATAAAGCTATATAATATATATATGCATGCATGCATGCATTCACTGTTCGCAATTCATTAAAAATAATACATCATGAATGTCACTCTATACTTATTATTATTACTGGATATCATATTTGGTTTACAAGGAATAAAAAACACAATGTTTAATATATAAAAAAGTAAGATGTTTGTATAGTAGACATCATCACATCCATTCCCACAACATGACGCTTATTGCATATTCTCAACTTCCTTTATTGCTTATCTTGGTTCTCAGAATTTGCTTGTATAATGCGATCATTCACGATGATGATGATGATGATGATGTTGTAGCTGATATGATGAAAGGAAACAGAGAATGGATTGACGAAGTTTAACAAAGTGAAAGGATTGCTGTGATATATTATTATTGGAAAATATATTTAAAAACTTTGCATAAGCAACAACACCATCAATAAAGCTCACTAAAAGAACGAAAAGTCTCTATATCTGTATAAAAAAATGTGTATAAATGTGTATAAGCAGCTTAATACTTTTTTTCTTGGGAGGAATTTTTTTCTTCATTTCTCTTGTCGTCTCTCATCTCATGGCCGTGTTGCCTGCTCATATTTTAATATGTAAGTATGCATGCATGCGTCGTGTTCTTTGAAGAGGAAGAAGTAGCAGAGCAGAGCAGCAGCAAAAGAGGTGATCTATATGTTTGTGTTGTGCATACTTATCTTGATATATTTACATGTGAAATATACATTGGTTATTAGAGAAAGAAAGAGGATTCTTTTACATAAAAGAAAAAATAGGGGACTGACTTGACTAGGTATGTTGTGCTGGAAAAAAAAAGAAAAGAGATGATGATGCTGATGTTGATGATGATGGTATCAATCGATTTTAATAAAGTCTCTCCTTTCCACATCTTTCACTCACAGCATGGAGTCTACTCAGACGAGTGGAAGACAAGTGATACTTGTGTCGACAAGTGAGTGCGCCTATGTGTAAGTAGAAATGTATATACATGCATGGCGTGTATAATGTGCTTGTGTGTCTTTCTCTTTCTTTCTCTCTCTCTCTCTGTATGTATTGGGATATGATTACACAAGTAAGTAGAAGAGAAGCAAGTAGCACCACTACATTTTTTCTTCTCCTTCGTCTTCGTCCTTTTCTCAATTGTCTATTTGAGAAGATGGAAAATGTAAAAGGAGAAATGTCGAGAATGACGGGAAAGAGGACATATGACAAGTTTACAGTCAGGTAGCTAGCTGGGAATGGTAGTACTTATTAAAAGAGAACAGTTTGATCCCTTCCATAATGAAAGTTGCGGTGGGCGATTGTGCAGGAATATAGATGAAGAGAAGGTGGTTAGGTTGATGGTGGTGGTATAGGATAAAATCAGTACTTTAAGTATGCTCAAAAAATACATGCAAACTTTTTAAAAAAGGACAAAATATTATAGAAAATATACTTACTGACAGAGTAGCATGAACATGCAAATTTGTTGTGGATTTAAGCCAAGTCAGGTTCCATTCTATCGGATAGAAAAGTTGTTTCAACTTCATGAGAGATGAAAAATAATACAAGTATGTTGGAGTTTCATACACACGAATGATGATTACATATTGACAAAAAGGATGTTTGGTTGGATGGATTATTATTATTATTATATAGGACGGGGATCAGTTGCCTTGATTTGTGAAGGACTGAGAAAAAGAGGTGAAAGCGGATGATGGTGATGTTTTGTGAACAAAAAACGAAAAAGATGTACACATGACATACTAAATAATATTTTATGAGTTGATGTTTTCTCAAATGCTAGAAATTCAAATTATTTATTCGGTTCAAGAGAAACTACAACAGCAATTGGTTTTGGTTATATACATGCTCACCCTGCCATTCAATGTGTATGATTTGTTAATAATTAAAAATTCCCTCGTCATCGGGTTTAAATTCTTTAACATTATATTTTTCCTGCTTGTTAATTTTCATATAAAACATCTATATGGTTTTAGATCAATATGGTACAACTACGTAAAAAAAATCCAGTTAAACTGACAAATGCACTGTATTTTATTTAAAGGGAAAAAGCAACCAGGTGCAAAAATGCAATACAGCCATCAGCCATAATATTATATTTTTAACCAGGGGTTTTCCGTTTTTCCCGCTATAAGTGTCATCAAATATAGGCAACGACTTTTTTTCTATTGCGAGCAACTAAAGACAAGTTATTGCTACAAATGCAACTGCTTTTTCCTGTTTTTAAAAGCCACTTTCATCATGATTAAAATGAATAATAAATAAACGCAGTCAACGTCAAGGATTTATTATAGTGATTTTTCATTACTAATTGACTTTCAACAAAGGAGTTGCACACAAGCCAAACTATATGCATATAAAACTATTATACCTACCTACCTACCTACCAACTCATTGAAAGCAGTAGCAAAATGACTTGGCATTGTACATTTAGGGAAATCTACTTCAAGCTAAAGGAAATCAAAGTGGATGCAGAAAACAATAATAATAATTAGTGAAAGACTTGTGGGATTTTATTGGAAAGCTACGCCATACCCCGTTTGCAGAAACACTAACACTCTATGTGCCACTTTTCACCAGAATGTTTCTAATAAGCACGAAGCGAGTAAACCCCAAAACCGCACTCTATAAAGGATTCGGCTGCTTACATCAATCACCTCAATTTATTTACAAACTCCGTCAATAATTTCCGAGTGCTGAGGATTAATATACATAGTAAAATATTAATATAATAAAAACAATGAAAATCATCTCCTTTCCAAAGTTTATTCTGTGCAAAGTATGAAACTCGACGAGGAAAAGTTCTCGCAAGAAAAACAAGTTTTTTTTCTTCACTTTCCTGCGTTCAGTTCCTTAAAAACCAAAGCACTACGTTATCACGCAGGCAGTGCTATTTATAATGTCTAGTTTCCTGTCTCTGTTCCTTTAAATCCGAATTTTCTTCAAGAAACAAAAAAAAATCCAAATTATTATTATTGCCTCTTTCATACAGACTCGGTCGCGGTTCATTTAATGAGTGGTTTAAAAAAGCAGAGCTATTCTAGTAGTAGCTCTTTAGTTTTTAGAACCATATGCCATGCTGCTGTTTTGAAAATTTGTGTGAAGTAAATAAAGATTCTTCTTAATTTTTTTTATACTGCATACACTCCCAAGGGGCAGGTAAATTATAATGTGGTTGTAGACACTTTACTTATTATTATTACTACTTATCATGACAG
>JAHZMZ010004819.1:0-13205 GCA_027743805.1 Lepidocyrtoides sp. E14
TTTCTTCTTCTTCGCCTTTTCGGTACTCCTTTGTGTCTAATACCCACATCATCTTCATCACGTCTTATATTCTCCACCATCGCATCTTTTTTTTTTCATGATGATGATGCACGTGACGACAAAAAAAAGAAGATGATGGTCATCATGAAAAATGCAGAGAATCAAAGTCAACATCTCACTGCTCGCCATGAACAATGAAATGATACTTTTATTATTATTTTCTCCTTGTGCGAGGAATACAGTAGTAGGCGTGGGCATTATAACCTTAATGTTACTGTATTGCATAATCCCTGGTGTGATTCGGTGCCAGCGGCACTCAAACAAACTGCGACTGGTGGTGGTGGTTCATATATAAATGCCTACCTTCCTACCCACCACCACCATATATTATAATATTTTTACAACATACTGCTGGCTGATTTGCATCAAATATTAGCTTCACGTTCCCCAATATGCAAAAAAGGATGGAGGCTGCGACTGCTGCCTGCCGAAGAAACTCGCAACAGCAGCAGCAGCAGTAACAAACAACAACAAAACAACACTAAACTAAACATTATATTATTATGTAGGCATTTTGTATTTGGTTAGAGGCAATCTTTTTCTCTCTCGTAGACACACGTTAAAAAAAATTTTCGTGTTCCTTCTTAGTCGTCTTTTTAAGATATTAAAAAATAAATACGTGGTTGCATGTTGCATGCTTGTCTTGCAAGTGTATTTTGTGCCAGAGAGTAGTAATGGAAGAAAAAGGTCTTTTTTTTTGGAGAGAGATGAATGTGTGTGTGTAGTAAAGTAAGGGAACATGATGGCATTATGGTTTTCGTGTTATGGTATGGTGAAGGCATAAAACAACACGTCTTTTACAATTTTCATTTTTCCTTCATTCTATTCGCTATCACATTTTCTCCATTCGTCTTCTCCTCTTTTTCCTTCGTTCGTCATCTTTTTCGTTGTCGGGAGTTTATATGTTTGTGCTGCTGCTAAAAAAAAGAAAAGGGAAAAGAGACAGAAAAAAGAGAGAGGCTGAAGTGAGGAAGAGTTACATAGTTTCTGCATGAAATGTAATGACAGGAGAGACGGCTCATGAAAGCACGCATGCATGAATAAATATTCGCAGGCGAGCAGTTTATTACCCACTCCTGTGCGTAAATTTTCCATGCGCACTTTGTACAATATTCCCCCCTTTTTCCACTTCTTGCTTTTTTTTATTCCACTGCTGCTGCTGTTGCTCTTGCCAGTGCAGCAGAACCAGTGCGGTGAAGAGATGTGTGGTGTGTGATCTCATAATATTACATTATACGGTCTATTATATGCAGAATGGTGAAGAGCGAATGGTTGGAAAATATGCTTTACTACCCTACTCCTCTGACAGTTAAGTACGCTCTCATAGCAGCACAGCAGCAGTAGAGCAAAGACAAAAAAAATGAAGGCTGGTTGGCATTGGTAGTGAAGTAGTCTCTTTCAAGAAGTGTTTTTTTTTGCCGATGCCGAACCGACCGACCGACACATCAAAAGAATATTACTTATTTTCAGTTGATGATGATAAGACAGAAAGCCTTTGTTCAACTCTCTGCTGGTCTCAAAGAGGTATAAAAAAATAACAAACTTGAGTTGCTGCTGCCGTTGTTGTTACTGGAATCTTAATCAACTTTGGTTTTTCTTTTGATTTTCCCTTTCCTTGAAAATTCTGACTTATATAGCTATAAAAAAAAGTCTCTGGCTACCGTTGCGTTTTATATTATTGGCGTGCCATGCAGTGCTAAAGTTGATCTTGATGCCGCATCAGAAAGAAATTTTGTATAAGAAGCAAAACTGTTGTAGTAAGCCATACTACTGAATAGTTAACCCGTGTACACCTTTCCACTATGAATCCGTGAAAAGGTCGATTGTCTGTAAAAATTGACGGTTCAACACGCATGACTATATACACGCCACTTGCTATGGTGTCCTTTCGAAGAATTAGATTGAAATAAGAAAATTGGGATGTCAAGGATAAATGTAAAGAGCTTACGAATTAGTATGCATTTCACTCTGGAGCTTATTGCTGTGAGGACGATCATTGTAGCGATAATGTGTACAAAGGTAAAAGAGTAAAGTATAAGTGGCGATGTTACCTCTACTTCTGGTGACGGGTTGATTCCTTTAGAGAATTATAGAAAAACAAACCATGCCAGTAGTGGTAAACGAATAAAGCTGTATACAATTATTATCATAAGAAGAAGAGGAATAAAAATTCTACGGAATTTTTATAAGAATATTTTTGCCACTGATGACTGACTGCTGATGTGTTGAAACTGGTTTAACGGATGTATATATATTTATATGTATGTACGTACACATATGATGTGGTGAGGAAGAATAAGGCAAATAAATAAGAAGCATTTTTTTCCAAAGGAAGAAGTCAAGAATTAAGTGAGTGAGTAACGAAAGGGAGCATTATAGTTTTGTATAGGAAACCTGTTCCTTTTTAATCCTAATTAATTCACACTCTCATGCACATTTAAGTACAAACGAATAATAATAAGAATGCTAGACGAGAAGAAGAGGCAGAAAGGCAAAAAAATAGGTAGCTTTATTTGAAGGATAAGATGATAAAAATGGTTGCATTAAATGTGCTATTAATAAGAATGAGAATTGTCTGAGTAAAAAAAAATGTATTATTTAAACAGTTCAAAGAAGACACATTGTTTTTATAGACAGATCAACAATAGAGATATATTACAGTGTGTAGGTAGAAGAGTTGCAGAAATTATTCCATTAAAAATAATAAACACGAGGAAAAAAATGTATATATATATATATTATTGTTAAGTTTTTGCTCTGCTCCACCAGAGCTTATTATGAACATAATATATACGTGTTGTTGTGGTTGTTTGCATTTTTTTAAAACATTCATATATACACCTGCATAATATAACATGTTGCAGTTACGATTCAAGTCCCAAATGGAAACGGGTGATAAAACAGGCATTGGAAAAAATACATTTTAATAAAGTCCATTAAAACATTGAAGCGAAATGGCAAAGAGTAAAGTAGATAAAATGATTATTATTTCTGACTGTTATATTTATACAGGCAGAGCGAAACGGCATTAGTTGTGGTTTGCTTACTTGTGGTGGTGATGATGATGGTGTGGTAATAAATTAATCATAAAAATCAGCAATACATACATTAATACGGCATACTTCACTTGTCTGTCTACACGCTATTTGATTCCCATTTTTCTTCATTTGGGATGAACTATAAAGAGAGAAAAGAGCAGGATGTACACCTGAGTAACAGTGTGGCGGCGACCGACCAGGTATATAAAAAAAAACTTATTGCGCGGTGTGATGAGTCAGTCAGTAAAGCCAACGATAAATAAATTCAGTATGAAAATGTGACTGACTCTTAATAACTGAAAATTGCAAGACAAAACGAAAATAATATAAATATATATTTACATAAGAGAATGTACCGCGTTAGCACACCACACCAGCATCAGTTATATTTTAAGTAATGTGTTCCACCGGCTATAAATAACAGGTAGGCAGGTAAAAAGAAGAAAAAACGGCACTTGAGGCAATACGAAAAAATCACGTTTGGATCTGCAGCATCAGCCATCATCGCCACCATTAGCTTCGTATTTATAACATTAACGAACTAGAAAAAATGGAGAAGGAGAAAAAATAGCAAAGACGACGCATTAGCCGGCATCATCAAAATATTATCACTAAGCACACACACACACACACATGCAATATAATACCTATACAAACAAGCCAGTGCGTTCGCTATGAAGAAGTAGGTATTTCATTTTCTGATATTTTTTTACACAAAGTAAGCAAATAGAAAATGTGGTTTACCGCTTGTATACTTTACTTACAAAAGGAAGAATGATGATTTTCTGTTGATAGCATAATTCATACAGATTTTATTTATGTATCTAACCTGTCATTTTCTCAAAATCAAGTTGTGAGATAGATAAGTATTTAAGCGAAACAGGCATCGTCTATCACATACGCACAATGCATTTTTCAAAAGATAACACACCTATTATGCCAGATGAGTTATTGAGTAGCGTGTGTGCTTGTCCTGTTGATTCATTGTTATTACAAATGCTATAATAATAATAATAACTGTGCTTCTGTTACTGCTGCATCACATCGCATTTTTAATTAGTCCGACACACACACAGGTAATAATAATAATAAAAAGCAACGACAACGTATGTGCATTTTGCCGAGTCCAATAATAGAAACTCGACTACTTGAGCAAAAAGCTGTAACTGCAGGCAGGCAGAAAAGAAGAAACAAAAAGGGAGAGAAAAAGAGACACCAGAGAGACCGGGCAACCACACAGATTCACTCACCCTCACTTGTGATGCATAGTTTTGATATGAAGATGCCAGAGCAAGTTGTTCTCCAACTCGTTGATAAAATGCAGAGCAGGCTGTATGTATATAGCGAAAAGTAATAATATTACATTAACATTTATAACAATAGAAACATTTTTCTTCATTTGCCAGCCTTCTCTCAACATCATCGCGTCAGTATTTTGTTTCGGTTGAACAGGTTTTTTTCTCAGTGAAACTTCTCTTGTGAGACTAATGTATAACAAACAATCATTTTCATCGTTTTCTTCACTATCAGTTCTTATTTTTTGGTGCATTTATTTAACGCTTACGTGTGTATCATCATAATCGCACACAGAATATAATAATATAATGGGCATGCTTACAGCATTTTTTTTTTGCAGTAAGGCAAATACACCTTGTTTAATTATATTTATGCTCCTGTATAATAATTAAAGTAATGACCATCCTCATCCGAGAATTGAATTAAATTGAGGAATCAACCTATAATATCATCATCGACACACATCATTCATTCAAAAAACGGTTTCTGCCATTTTTATTAAGCGATTATATGTATTATATGCACCGAGCAGCGAACAAAGTCAGTTACTTTTTACCTAACTAAAAAAGCTTGTTTTACATTATGTTCCATTTAAGTAGAGTCAAGAAAATCCTTTACTTTAAATTGACTATTTATGGCTGTGTAAACTGCATTCTAAGTGAGTATAATGGGATCTTGAAATGTGGCTGATGCACAGTGTGGTCTTCTTAATGTATATGACCCATGACGGTGATGATGACCATCGCCATCATCATCATCATCATCATCCTCTCAACGGCTACGTTTATGACTATCAACACCACCACCATCACCGTCTCTAACTGAACGAACTTGATATCAGCAAACAGCATGATGATAAATACAGAGATTTGTATGCATGATGAGACTATGAATAAGGATATACTCGCAAAAAAATTTATCTTTTCTCTCTTTCCCAGTCTCATCTCCCCCGACTGACTACGTGAAAATGATCATTTCAATATTTTTTATCATTGCTGCTTGCTCCATTATAATACTTGCTTCTAGTGCTGAAATTTTTTATCACTTTGAGGTGAATTTTTTAGTACGGATTACATATCATCAGTTATGATGAACACTTCAATGAACATATTTTTTTTGGCTCAATTGCTCTTCTTACTTGGTGGTATTTTATTTTATAGATATTTAGCAATCGACACATTAAATTGTAATCTTTATCAAATACAAGAATCGCTTTGATGTGTGAGGTGAGTCTTTCTCTTAACCTTTTTATGAGGAAAAATTGATTGAATACGCCAATTTATATAAAAATATATATCTAGTCTACATTTCATCGCGCATGTATGCATTTTATGCAATCAAAGCCATTTAAAAACTGACCAGTAGTAGTGCTTTAGTATTTTTGTGTGGTCAAAATAGCAGAGGAATCGACAGAGTGGCCAAGAAAATAAATATACACATCAGCGGTATTCTTCTTGTAGATGCTCGCTCACTCGTTCCGATGCTAAATTATATGCTAGCCTCTGGCAAATTTCATTATTTATGCAGCGCACACCACATATTTTTCAAAAAGTAAATATCTAGAAGAAAACTCACTTGCCATTATCTTTTCTTAAGAAGGGTTTTGAAAAATATATATTAATTTTAAAATTAAAGCTGAAACTGTTAATTACAAACTTATCAATATCATTCTCTCCATTTTACTGTTTTTTTTCGCATAGAATGTATATTTTTATTATTGCTAATACACATATAAAACATAATCTTTTCGAATTTATGATCATTTCTTCATTTTATGATTATCATTGATCACGTTCATCATTATTATTATTGTAGTAGTGTCCATTATAAAAGGAGGGAATACAATGTTGATTATATGATTACACTGTTTCCTTTTGTCGGGTGTACGTGCGAAATACATTGTTCCGTTTCTTATTCCATTTCATCATTTTTTCACTGGTTGTAGTATTTGGCAGGCAAGGCCAGCCAAGCATTTCTCTATTTGGTTTTTTTCTGAAATTAAGTGTTTAGCCTTCCTCTCTCTCTCTCAGCATAACATATGTATATGTATATTTGCTCAGCATATTAAAATATTGCCAGTGATAATTAAGACAAATAAATATTGTGAGTTTATAAGCACTCTGTGTTTTTTTTTTGCATTATGCAGAGTTTTTATTATAACTGCTATTTCTAACTGGCAGGAAAAGGCTGATATTAATGCGTGCCGTTTTTTTCCATAATAATGCTATAATGATGAATATGTGCATCAATAATAGCAGAATTGCAAGGAAAGGCCAAACTGCATATATATAACGAGCCTTCATCCTTGTTCTATAGTTGTCTCTATATACCTATGGATTCTTGTTGTTATTCAAGTCTAGACTGCAGACTGTGGGAACTGTACACTTGGCCGTTTTTGGATTTATAAATAAAGTCATCAAAATCCTCTGCTTCTTCTTAATGCGTGTGAACGTGAGTAGTAGCCAAAATGCAAAGAATAGCCTTGTTAAAGGTACCCAACGTACATATGTACAAAATTTACACAAGATAATAATAAAGAAGTATACATGCATGCATACATGCACAATGCACACATGTTGTTCTTATACCTCTCGGTCATAGTTTAACGAAAAGCTTAATGAGTAAAGTAGGTATATAACACCATTGTAAGGAAAAGTTTGTTGGTTTACCTATTATTTCATTCAGAACAAAGCGGCTGTGTAGTTAGTATTTTGGTTTGTGTACTTTGTCCCATTCTATTTTAAAATGGTGTTTAGAGTGTTGTCAAATATTTTGTCTTTCTTGAATAGCGTGCAGCAGCAGAGAAGAGTGAATGAAAACGGGGATGATATTTTTTTATTATTTATTTATGCAACAACAACAAAGTCTTAAATATGCTTTGCATGTGACGGAGTGATGTTTACATGGACTTAATTGTATAAGTAGCTAGTCATCATCGTCCTCCTGATGATACTGATGATGATGATGATGATCAGCATAAGTATTAGGATCATGACTGACTACACGACTCTCGACTTTGACTATGACCATTCTTTACGTTTTTTCTCTTCACTGTAAAAAAAGTGAGTGTGTGTGCATAATAAATTTTTTGGTAATAACAATATGGATAAATCATTCAATGGAGAAGATGATGAGACGAGCATGATCACTACCAACACGCTGGTATTTTTTGAGCATGTATCATGCAAGCGCATACATAATCAAGGAACAATCAAAAAATAGCATGCTCATGCTTACTCGGCTCATCATAATCATCAAACCATATCATTTCCTTCTTTAAATTTTTTTTCTTCATCTTCTTCTACTCTTCAAACCTTCTAGTATAATATTTTCTGCCTTGTTTGCATATTATTGTTCGCAGGAAGAAAGAAAGAAAGAAAAAACTGAATAAATAGCATAATGCAGAAAAAACATATAACCAGGCAAAGTAAACAAGATTATTGAATGTTTTCCCATTATTACTCGGCTGCTCACTTGAGTACATGACTGTTTACTACATGAGGAACAATACAGCAAATTTAATAGTAGTAGCAAGCAGTGAGTGGTCACTCATTAGTAAAAAGATACTACTGTATCAAATGACCGAACTGCTTTTCAGTTGATTAGGCTGGTAATATGATGACTCAAACGGACAAAAAAATAAAATAAAGTACCTATTACGTGACGGGGTATGTATTTCTTCAATGGCTTGTATTCTATGATCATCATGTGCTTTTATGAATAAGTGACAGGCTTGACCAAATATTTAAATATAAATAGAAAATTAGTTAATGAGCAGTGGTGTGGGAAAGTAAACACAAAACAAGCTAATCTTGAGAGAGTTGACTTGATTCTTTGATCATGTATTCAATCAAATATGGTTTTATCAAAAGAAAGTTTTTCCTCTCTATCAAAAAACATGAAAAATAAATGTAGCACTGTTTCCTAACAAAACCTTTTTTGTTTTCTTTTTTTCCCTTTTACAGTTCATCAGGAGGATTCTGTGTGTGATATCAAGTCTCGTCACCATTAGTGCATAAAGTAAATGATAATAACAATGATAGCCTAACTTATCGTCACCATCTTCAACAGTACAACAGCAACAGCAGCAACCTTGATAATTACTACTATAGCTATGCTGAAAATCATCATCATCATCATCATCAGCAAAATCAACAACATCATCGTCAATACAGTAATATTCGACAAAATGAAGAACGTGATCGCTCTCCAATTTTCTTCAATAACGCCTACACTAACAGTCATCACCACCAGAATAATAGAAGTTTACTACTTTCGCCCCAACAAAATCATTTTCGTCGTGATCCGAGTGTCAATGAAGAAGAAGAGGAGGAGGAGGAGGAAGAAGAAGAAGACGACGAGGAAGGTGATGAAGAGGAGGTTAAAAATAGTGAAAGATGCCACATTATGGAAAATAGCAGTGATTCCTTCTACAAACTGGGCATGAGCTGATGACGATGATAAAATATGATGTTACAAAGTTGCACTAATCATTATACGCTGTCCTGCCAAAATATCCAAACGAAACAATATTGGTCAAAAATCATCAAGAGAAAAAAGGTCCATCGTGACGTGACATTCAAGAAAACAGAGAGAATATGAAGGTGGACGGTGGTGTGATGATGATGATGATGATGATGTTTAGTGGTAGTAAGTGAAGCTGCTTCCTCTTCTATAGCTGGATTTGGTCTGCCTGTCTGCATCCTCCATCTTCTTTTCCTAAACAACTTCATGATGAAGAAGACATTGATGATGACGACGATGATGATGATGTGACGTGAACCGTGATACATGATTTTGTGGGCAATTAAACAAGACTCTTTTATTTTTGTGATGATAATTTTTTCGTTAAAATATGCATGAACTTTACGACCCTCTAATCGACCCATAGTTCACCACAACCATGCTGGCAATGCGATACAAATTTAAGACGATGTTGATGATGATGACAGCATTTTGAAAACATCACAGACAGACGATGAATCAAGAACTCGCAATACTGTAACCGTACAGCTTTATATATATAAAAAAAAAGTTCTGGCTAGTTTTATAGGGGCAATGTGTACCATATACTTTTTGTATTAAATACCTACGTACGTGCATATATAAAAATGTGTATATTTGCTGTAAATACATACAAGCTAGTATCTTGATGATGATGATACTATACAGTGGAACCACAAACAACACCACACTACTACTACTACTCTAAGGAAAAAAAAGGAATGGATAATATTTACTATATTATATAAATAACTGTTACGATGCGGCAGCTGTGAAAAAAAATACAATTTTATACACTATTCATTTATTAGGTATTTGATGATATAGATAAGTTTTAATAATATACGGCAAGGAAGAGATCTCTCACCATTATTACAATTACATTTTATTATAATATATTATTATTATTATACAATCCACTCATTTTACATTACGTATAGGTCTGTACGGTGGTACATAATATATATAGTGACTGAGGATTGTACATAGGTAATAATAGTATATTAGACAGAGCCTGTACGTTTCTTTTTTTTTGGGGAGAAATGATATTGTTGATCACCGCAAAGTGAACCAATGAGCATGGAGCATGGCGTGTGTTTTTAAGGAGGAAAAGCAGAAGTTGTCGTATTAAAACCCAGTGAGTTCTGCATAAATCAAGAAAATACTAGAAAAATACATGAACAGTTAATATTATAGACAGTTTTAAGTATATAATATTTTGTGCGAGTGTGTGTGAACACCCTGTGATATGATTATAAAAATATTGAAGAAGAAAAAAGAAAAACGTAAGTATTTTTAAAAATCAACAAAATCACCATTTTAACCATCGTCAGCAGTTTTGTCGTAAAAAAATATACTTGATAGGTATACATACAGAATATATGCATTATAGGTACGTAATAATTTTTAATGGTATATACGGTCATACCCAAACAAATATTTTCCATCCGACCTTATAAAATCATCCATCGATGATGATGATCATTGATTAATAAGAGAAAAAAACATCCATCCAATCAGGAGCAACCACAAAAAACAAATTATAGACCGGGCATGAATGCAATGGATTTATATTATACCGTACAAGTCATTATTATACTTATTGAAATCGTGCTACAAATTTAAATTACTTTGCTATATGCAATCTTACCAATCCACTTTCAGATTTTTTATTATTAAACAGGAAAAAAATACTACACACATACCTACTTACGTACATACATGCATACATACATACAACAACTACTATCCTGTAAAAGTGCAAAAGAAAGGATGGACCGATGATGATAAAAGCCGATGATGGTAATTTGGTATTAGAAAAACAAATTAAGTTCTTTTTTTTGCGTTGGTTGCTGAATGATGATTATTAAAAAGTGTGTGAGCGCTGCAGAAAGTTAATAAAATAATAAATATGCACGTATAGAAAGCACACACAACTACTACAAGTAATTCTACTTTACACACTCACACACACACACACACGAGTATGATGGGTTAGCTATAAGGAAATAATTAAGTGAAGAAAGTAATATATTATTTAAACAAGTAAGGCATATAATTTTTATGATTAAACATGCCCAAGCATTATCATAAAATATTTACACGACATCAAATAATTGGTTCAGTATAATAGGTACAGCAAATACATCGTAATATGTTGATTAATTAAGGAACTTTAGTTTTAATATGAGTAAGAACAATACAGTTTTGTAAGAAATGACAATCCCTTTTTCGTCAAACTAAATTAACTTCACGACAGGTGTACATACGTTAACAAATGTACAGAAAATATATACTACCTTAAATACATAAAATCATACCAAGTACCAGCCACAACTGCAAAAAAATAACCATTCAAACCAATAAAATAATAAGTATGTCAATTAGATAGGAATAGAAGGTAGGGCAGCAGGAACAACTTTAAGTCTTCAATCCAAAACCCAGTGGAAAGCTTTAAAACATTCTGTTTATTCATCACAGATTACCATTAAGTTTCTCAGAGAACAAACGGAAAGCATTTTTTGGGTCGCATCCACATTATCATGACAGGCAAACAAACCACATTATCTTCTAATCAGTCAAGAAGAAACTAATTATTATTCATGCGTAGTAGGTGCGGATAGACTTATTTGTATGTACACAACATCACTATATTTTGGCATGCTACACAGTAATAACCAATCAATTGTCATTTAATTACTGTCATTACACAATACAATACAGCACAACAGGCAAAACAGTATACTTACCTACTACACAAGAGAATAAGATTAATATTCTATGTAACTCGTTATATATGAAAGTAGTAGCGGAAACGTTTATTTCTAGTTATTTAGTTTTGCAAAGATTTACTATCAGAAAAATCGTAATTTACCATAATTTGACTAAAAACACTGAAGATGTTCCTCTTAATCGTTTTGGTATTGTTGCATAATACCCAAACTGTGTGTGTTTTTTTTGTATGCACGTTGTTGGTGTTGTTGTTGAAAAGAATCAAACCCGTGTGTAAATGTACAAGTTTTAGTGTACGAAACAATTTATTCAATGCCAATGATAAATTTTATTTTATTTGCGTATAAACCTGTAATAATAATAATAATGTTTAAAAAGTTAGCTTTAAAATAACTAAAAGATAGATGTATTTTGTGAATGTTTAAAGGAAAAAAAATAATATACATTGTAATAAGCACTACGACAAACGATACGGACAAGTCTTTTTAAGAAATTTACGAATAGCTGATATTTACCAGGAAAAAAATATATGTTTTAAGGGATATAAAATACTCCTTGTAGTTAAAAACAAAATAATCATCAATGTATTTAAAGAAGAAGAAAAAGAAAAAAAATAAAGCAAAGAGTCGTGACAAGTCCAATTAAAAATCCCTCTCCAAAAGTCTTCATTACTTTTCGTTTCTTTAATTCGTCTTACAAACTGCATTCATGTTGTACAAGTTGACTACAATCTAAATGGAAACATTATTATTATTATCATCCTCAAACGATATCAGGATATTTTATCAAAATGATGCACCTCAAGTCATATTAAAGTCATCGTCATGATAATCAGTACTTTTCTGGATTTTATACTGACTGGCAGTTTGTACTTTTTGTATTTCCCATAGTCCGTCTGCATAAACAACATGGGCATTTTGGTTTTTTATCATCATCGACAGTTGTCTCGTCATCGTCATAATCCCAAACTCATATTCTTCACACTCGCCAAGGGGGTCCTTCCATATATGTATGCAGCACAGAGAACCGTTCCAACCAATCGGAAAGTCAATCTCTATATAACATGCATTCTGATCTGATGATGGATTTATTTTATAAAGGTTGAATCTTGATTTTAACTTTTTGACGATGACTTGGTAAACGTCTTTTATGAAACGACAACAACAGCAAGTCAATTCTATAAAAACTATTTTAATATTTACAATCAACAAAATTGTATTTGTATTGAAGTTACATGACATAAGTAGTTGTGTAAGTGGTAAAAGGAGAAGCTATGTATTGCATCTGCAAGTAGCCACTGCACTACTTGCAAGTTTTACTCATGTTATCATCATCATCCTTCATTAAGAACGACCATTTATATATTGACATATAGTAAATGATAATCCCAACAAAGTCCTCATCCCATTCTTCTTGTCATCATCATCGTCGCCAATAGACAGCTCAAACATAAAACCTTTCGGAATTCAGCAGGTTGGAACATGAGCTTTTCTTATGAAAAATAGTATTATTAGCTCGCTGCATGGCATGCAGAAGAGCTTATTATCACACTCTGGGTGTCCGTGTGTCTGTCTG
>JAHZMZ010004820.1:0-12296 GCA_027743805.1 Lepidocyrtoides sp. E14
CTAATAAATAAAACATTCTGTGCAAATGTTGCAATACATTATAAAAAATTAATTACACGGTGATAAAAATATGTAAATTAAAAGTTTCAGTTTGATTAGGCGAGTAGAGGTGATTATGAAGAATCCTGCATGATCCTTTGACAGCACTAACTGCAATTTCTTGAAGGAGAAACATTGGTAATTTTAGATGTTTGAATAAATTGAAGCTATCATTTTGAATATTTCCTCTTGACCCAATGAAAATTCCATGTACAAGTTTTTATCAAGATTACATTTATCACGAATATCCTCAATACACGGTTCATATATTGATTTCTTTTCATCGTCTACTTCTTTTGACTGATTGGTAGAAATTTCGGTCTTAATTGTTGGGTCAAGGATGACTGCTCTATTATTTGTTCTATCAATAGCAAGGATGTTTAATCTTCTATCAAGTGATGGAAGTTCTTTGTAAACTTCGAGTTTATTCTTCCTGAGTCCATCAGCTATCATTGTCCTAATAGTGTGATGTCTAGAATTTCTTAGTAAGCTGCCAAATGAACAGGAGCCAAGAACGTGAGAAAGGGATTCGTAGGGTTCGTTGCATCTTTTGCAACATCCTTGACTTCTTCCATGAAGCGACTTCACAGGAACTGTATGACACCATTTTGAAATATGTTGTGTATTCAGATGATGAAAATCCTGATTTGTTGAAAAGTGATCGATTGATTGCTTGGGAGTGTTGAAATGTTATTACTCCTTTACCATGAACGGAAAGATCGCACCAATCATTATATTGGTGATTTCGTAAAAATGTTCTTAGTTTTTGGTTAATGGAAGATGCAGTTTTACACAGATTCATTACATTTTCATAGTATTTGTTTGGTATCTTTATGCGGGCAATAGCATCACTCATGCGTTTGAGCTCTTAAAAAAAATTTAAATTTATATTTCGTGCCCTGCCTATAAATCGTAAGAGAAAAAGTGTATTTTTATGTACAAACTTATAGCATACGTGGGAAGTCGAGTCCGTTCATTACACTGGACTGTTCTGTAATGCTAAATGAGGAGTAGAGCAGAAAACCAAGATAGCAATGAGGAGGAAAATACATTGCTCTCAGAACTGGGATGTCTAAGGGTTATCATCAAAGGTTTCCGCATTGGGTTTCTCTGTGTAATACACTGGGGCGTTGAAAACAGCATAAACGAACTCCCCGATTTCAAAAATAATTTGGTCAATTTTATCTTCGTTCTGTATTTACGACCCAAAAACTTACTTTGTGAGTATTTCATAGACATAGGTATTATAGTTTTATGTTTTCAAGGATATGTTATGTAAGAATTATCATTCCAGTTTTTTGACTTTGGATACAAATATTTATGCTAGATATCTTTTCGCATGCATGCATTGATATGCATTTGTATATCTTTGTCTGGCAATATATCAACCTAACCTAAAGCTGATAGTATGTTTGTAGTCTACAATCGTAGTATGCTTCTCAGCGACCTCATCTTATTTCTCTATGTTCCATTCACAAACTATATACATATTTACAAACAGACTTATTGAATGTGTTAGCTAGACTGTCGATCTGTCGAATCGTAGTGGCACTTTATTAACCAGCTCAACACCTTAAAAGTTGTTGTCTTTATACATACCCATTATAACTTGTCATCACGTCAAAGTTTTAACAGAGTGGGAAGTTGTCCGTATTGTTTGTGCGTGTGAAGACGCTAAACGTTGGTTGAGTCTCCATTTCCCCCAAACTTGCAAACCTCTGAATCTGAACCCGTCTGGCCAAGAATAGAACCTCGAACTCATTATATTACCCCATGTAGCTGAGAAAATCTAATCTACTGTTGCCGATGTAGGTTGCGCCGTTATACTATAAAAATATAATTCTACCTTTTAAAAAACATTTTGTATCAAGAATAATCTCAAAAACTTAGTCAAATAAGGTTCTACATACAAACACGCGTTGGGCTTGCTTACTTTTCTACTTTATTTTTCTACTTTTTCACTTCTTACACTTACATAATATGTAAGAACCGTGTAATTACCATGCATAATTTATTGGGCTCATCCCATTACACAAAGAGTAGGTGTTGTGTAACTTTTAATACTACCAGACAATTACAACATGTTTCAGAGAATACACGTCACTTTATTGACAGCATCGATAATCTACAGACAGAATACAATGAGCTAAATTGGCATGCACAAAAATTATGACAAAAGACGAAGGATAAACTCTAGGAGACGTACGGTGCGGTGCCTGTGTGTTGACGATTTCAATTCACTGTAAATAGTTGATGCGCGGGTCGCGAATGTCGCGATGTAACTAAAATGATACTAATAATAATGTAAAAACTCGTTCCATCCATCGTTGGCATTATCTGTGGGTAAACTGATTCTCTCTTATGAAAAAGTGTGAAATGATTATACGCAGTATTCTGTTTACATTTTCTGTGGGCGGATAAACGTGCTTGACATTTCAGACGTATCGTTTAAAACCCTCTTTCCGGATCATTTTCCCCGAACGCATTTGCATGAGCCATTGTGGCACTTCTCCAGAACACCGTGTTTTCTGTTGTTTTGCAACAATTCTTGGTTATATTTGACAAGCTTACTTTCGTGTACGATAAAATGTTCTAATGCTGTACACCAAAAAGTACATTTTGAAAGTGAGTACTGACTGTTAGTGCTAGTACAGTCGCTTTCAGAATGAAAATATATTAGGAACCTTCCAGTAGAAAACAAAGATAGTGGAACTGACGATGTTGAGAACGCTTTCACCAAAGTGGTAGAAAATGCTACCTTTTAGGTTTATCGTCTTTTTATATGTGTGTGATACCACTCTTTCCACACCTACAAATTATCTGTTTGCAGTTGTTGCTGTCTGAACCAGCTGCAAAGAAAAAGCAGCAATACAATTAATTTTCATTTCAAACTCTCTTGCCCCATAGAGAAATGCCCTGCACCAAGAGTCAGTGGGGTTGTTTCACAATGTAAAGATTGGAATAAATGTCTAATGCTCCATTACATCAAGTCAGCCATAGTAGAGTCAAAAGTTATTTTTATCTGGTAAAATATAGTTCTTTATTCCTTAATTGGATTAAAAAATGCTCACTTGTTCGATATTCTTTAGTGAACTGTTGGAGATACAAGGATGAAGAAGTCATGCGGAGTCTAAAGAGGCATGTACAATGTAGCTTTGCTTGGAAAATTTGGTTTTAAACAAGAGCGGAAGCAATCTTTACCTATGAAACTCCTTCTGTGAACCATATACTGCAACTATCATTGGAAAAATAATGTAAATAAAAATTTGTCTTGTTTAGGAAGCATTTCCTACAAGAAACTGCAGCTTTAAACTGTCAAGCTTACCCAAGTGCTCCAAGTCATGATGATACATGTTTTACAGATGAAAAATATGAAGACAGACAAAACAAAAATTTGTGAGAGATTTCATGATTCCTTCCCTTGATAAATTGTTTGTTCTCAGTACTCACCGATTTCATTTGTTGCTTTTTCCTGCTATATTTTCCTTAAAACATGGTAATGAAATCCCACAAGGTACGAACAAAATAATAACCCTTTCTCCTTTCCACGCACGTAAAGTTGACGGGCGAGTGCTTGTTTTTATTTTTGTGTGATAATGGAAGCATATGAAAAGAGGGAGCATTTCATACGGCTAAAAGCACAGATAAATATAACAAAACGTATGGGTATGTATGTATAGATAGATGTGCACAAATATTATTTTGTTATTATGATCATCATCATTTTTTAATACAAATGGGTGCACACATTGTATGTTCAGACATTTTCCTAAAGGATTTTTCCCTTTTTGCTGGAATGGAATTCTTAAAAAAGAGTGCCACCGCTGCATACATCGCAGCTTTTTAAACTTTTGTAGAAAATTCTCTTTCACGTTTTTTTGTGTTTGTTTGCTCCAGAGAACAAGTGTATTACTTTGAAATCCAACATATACAGGTACATATGCATGTAGGACTCTGACACACATAACATACATACGTAGTACTTCTGCTTTATAATAATAATTTGTATTATTTTTAAAACTTACTTTAGCCGTTTCAAAGAGTATATTATGACTTCAGGCATGAATATATATATGTACACATAGAGCTTTCAAGATACATAGGTATGTATACACTTTGCTGAGAGGCCAGGCTGAAATAATAGAGAAAGTAAAATGGATGGAGATGTGGATGTACTTGGAATGGGAGATGGATCCAGTCAGAAACTTTTAGCATTTTATCCCCGAGAGATATGAAGCCTATGTTCTTTGTAAATGTATGGAGTTGTAGTAATTTAGGTACACACTGTGTACACCTTCACAGGAAGTGTACATTTTTATTTCATCTTGTATCTTTCCACTCGACTCAGTTTTTTGATGCATAACATAACATAAGCTGTCCGTACGTACAATACAAGGTAGAAAGTATATTTGATGATATTAACAGGAATCATAATGCTTATACGCCTTGAATTTAGCTCAGCATATAAAAAGATGAAAAGTTTCTGCTTGAATTAGTCTTGTGATAATCAACCTGTCTTTTATTTACACCGCCGCAACCAGACCTTTCATTTCAAAAATTGGATTGATGCTCATTCCATCATGACAGTCTTGTTTATAGATAAGTTTATTTACAATTGTGCAAAACGACTTTTGTATGTACATATATGTGCAAAAAAAGTTTATCTGCCCTATTTTCCTTTACGTCATCATGACAGGGAAGGGAAAGGGCAATAATCAAAGTGTTTGCATACACAAGCGTCAATACTAATGCTAGAATGTACGCCATCATATGACTCTGGATTATAGCACTCTTCGGCTTTCCTGTTCTGAATTTCTGATAAATAAATGTTTTCCAACAAAAGACACAGAAAAACAGGTTTTGCAATTATTTAGGTTTATATCTGAAGCAGACAAAGTAAACAAGGATGAAGGACTGGTGAAAGTTGTTTTACACTCTACTTTTAGCCTTGCTGCTTTGTAATAATAAATTAACATCCAACCAAAAACGATTATGAAGGTAAAATGTCTCCGTTTGTGTACAAAACAGGTTACAGTAAGTATGATTATTTGTATAAGTAGGTAGTAAACAATGAAAACAAAAGGTACTCATGTGAGCAAATGATGGTTTTATACATTCATCATCATGATACATTTTTTGCATGCGCAAAAGTCTTTCATACTGCTATCTATAAAACACACACTTCATGTCACCACTACAATGTAGTGACTAGTGAGTGACTACACTACATACATACCCATCTAGCACTTGTATAAGTTGATTCTAGCAAATAACTGAATCAAGAGGATGGCTCAAGAAGATTATATAGCAAATTAGATTACAAGAATCCTATCAGTTGAAGCATACAAAAGTACTTACGCATTTACGATCAACACCATTGTTGCTCTTCTTCTCGCATGAATGTCACAATAATAAACACAATGATGTTGATGATGAGCTATGATGTGATGATGATGTATAATACATACCACTACTACTAACGTTCGGCACAATAGTAAGAGATCAGAAAATCCAAACGTTTTTTATTATTATTACCACATATAGCTATTATGCTGTCATTCAGTGGTGATGAAAGGAATGAGTGAAAGCATATTTCTGTATGCTTACGTTGTTTTAGAGACACTATGCGACTATATATATGATATGCAGCTTTGATACATAGTTAATAGCGGTCGGCAGTAGAAGAGAGATAAGTGGCGCAGTATAGTTGGATTTTAGTTGCTTGCGCAAGTGTTCTTCAAGTTTCAGTGTAATGCAGAGAAAAGAGTTTCTCTTCTCTCGCTCATTCTGCTGATGTGTCATCGATAAGAGGTCGTATATTTACTTTGAATTTGTCTTTGCACACAGAATAAGCATAGAAGCATCATTGCTTATCATCATCACGCCAAGATGATACCATACCACAGCATCAGTGTAAAAACAACGCAATGATCGGACGAATTTGCAATCGCTTGTGGCTCCAGCCCCACAATGCAATAACAGTAAAAAACGTCGTATATTATGCAAGAATGAACAAAGCTGGCGTGATAGTTTTGTATGTACGCCTCCGTTTTGCTCGTTATCTTTACCATTGATATCATGATGATGGCAGGCTAAAAGTTGACCTTTTGGCTATTTTTGACGGATGTTGTTCGAGGCATTATTGCATGTCGGTGTAACTTGACACCCTGAAAATAATGGCATTGCGGATGTCATGTGTTATTACAGCAAGATACTCAAATATGTGTGAACCAAATAGGCATACACAGAGATGTAGGTACATAACATCACCACTAAAGGTAAAAGTACAGAAGTAAATGGGGACACTGAATAAGTAACGTGGCTGCAGCGTTGACGGCGGTAATGGTGGTGTAGCAAGCAAGCAACAGTAGCAAATAATGCATAATGTATATATGTACATAATATGATGTACATACATACAATGTAGTGATATTAAAGCATTTTATAATGTGCTGTTTGCCTGTTCTTCCCCTCCGGATATTAAATGCAGAATGACGTTTCCTTTTAAAAGCGTTGTGGGAGTTTTGTATTGACTGTTGACCCAATAATAGCAAAGCCTTTACCACCACCGTCATCGTCTTGTGCTGCTGTTGACTGAACAGAAGAGAACAGAGTGATGTATGTACAAAATGAGACCTCTGTTTATAACGTACAGCGTTGTAAATGACTAGAATCGATGAGTTTGGAAAGTACAGACAGAGAGACGTCAGCTTCGTTTATTTACATTTCGGTTGCTGGCAACGTGTTTAATTTTACTTTTACTATTAGGGCATTTCCAGTAAATCGATGTATATACAATAATTTAAGTTTTCTTCAGCTAATATGACAGCATGCCATGTAGGAAGGAATGAAAGAAATGTCTCGCAAAATATTTTACAGCTCTACTGATTAAACTTATGAACATGCATATGTATGAATCAATGAATACGCAGAATTTCTTATAGTGAAATGGAATTTAAATGTATGTCTGTATTATTTTCAGATCTATATCGGCAGAAAACGGTCACAGTGATCTAGGATATCATGCAGAAAATATACACGGAGAAGAATGAAACAATTTTGGACCATTCCACTAACTGCCTTTATTATATCACATTATGAAGTAATGAGTTACTCCAAATTACTACAAGATGATAACTTAAGTGGTGTAGAACGCAGAAAAAACTATTGAAAGGAATCAGTGCAATATTTTGTGTGTGAATAAAAATATTTGGCAAATGTTTTCTCTTGGTGAAAGCGGTTGAGAATGCACACATTGAAAGTGAATTTTGGAGCAAAGATTTCGGATTTGGCAAGTGTCTGCTGAAGAAGCACACACAAAAGTTTACCAGTCATTAATAGTGAATTTCAACCGTAAAAATTGAAGTTAAAACTTTGCGTGCTCCATTTAAATGCAAAACAAACATATTTAAGCCACATTACATCCAGTCACCGGTCCGGTTATTCTATATACAGTTGACAAATACCATTTGACTAGGTAAAAAAAACAAAGTTATCATTGAATTGTTGGGATTATCACAAGGACTCACAATGTTACCCATGGATGAGTAACCAAATCAAAAACATCTTCCATTACCACCCTTCAATAGGTACGAGACGGCATTAAATTGGAATTAGCTAACTGATACATCACATCATAGTAACATTCATCATAGATTTTGACAGTTTTCCTCGAAATAAAACGTCTCACAGGAGAAATGTCACCCACTTTCACTTTTCAACACAGACGTTTATTTCATTCCCATTCATCGATTCCAGTGTTTAACCAGAGTATACTCCAAGCGACATATTAAAAGGAAACGGAAACGAAGACACAGCTTTACAAAGTCCACTCGACAGGCAGGCTTGTGCCAGTTTCTTCACATGAAAGAAGAAAATATTAGATTTATTCTACTAGCAGTGCTACTCTTCCTGTACCTCGCAGTAGGAGCATTCATGTTTCAAGCAGTAGAGGAGAGTGCTGAAAAGAAACTTCGCGACGACTTTGCGACTCTTTATTACCAATTCGTTCGTAATCTTACTGGCCTCCATTCCATCACTTTTGAACATCACAATATCAATAATAATGGTTTTACAAATAATACATCATCAAATGCAGGGGGACCAGCAGACTATGGTGTTGGTAGAGATAATAATGCTAGCAGTAGTTTTGTTAATGGCGACGAGAGACGGTACAACTCTAGCGGAAACAGCAGTAGTAACAGTAATAATAACTATAGTGTCTTCAGCGAAGCATGGAATTTCAATTCTAACAGAGCATCATCTGTACCAGATAAGTCAACAAGTAGTTTCGATTCTCTAGACTTGTTTTACTCGCGACAACCGCCTTCACTAGATAACTTGCACGAGCTGCTATTTGCCTACGGAAATGCCACGGCGGCTGGTGTGATTTGGAAACGGAGGCGATGGGATTACGTGGGCAGTTTTCATTTTACCTGGACAATTGTTTCAACTATTGGTAAGTTTAGTGTGCATATGTGCACATGCTATGTAAATATTTCCTAAATAATGATGTTCAATAGACAATGACAAATAATAGTCTCCATTATTCACACTTCAAGCTCAGCTAACGGTATTCAACGAAGGATTCCTTCGTTGAGTACCGTTAAAGCTCAGCCAGCCATTTAATACAGATATTACGCAAGTTGGGGTTGGTAGGTCAAAAATATAGGATTGCTTTGTTTAATTTCCTCTTTCTCTGAAATATACAGACTTTACGACTGAACAACAAAACAACAGAAAGTGAAAATATTTATGCATCTGGGTAAATAGCTGTAAGCAGTGGGTGGTCCTCAGCACTCCACACTCTACCATTTAAGTTTCATTACCCCTTGCTGAACAGCAAACGCTAAAGTACAACGAACCAAATTATAAAACGGGCTTGTGAAAGCACCCTTTATTCGTTACATTTTTCGTATTCATGCACATTTTTATCTGTGCACAGTGCTCAGACATATTCGTTTGCCTCACTATTCAATTCAAATACGTCAGCAGATTGCATAAGGCAAAAGTTAAACCCTGGAAATTTAATAGATGGATAGTGATAGTGAGTCTGCTGTAGAGATACACTTTGCACAAATATATTATATGCAATTAGATGATACAACAATGCTCTTTTCACTGTACAAAATTGTATGTGTGTTATACGTACATGATCCATTTATCTTTCATGCCTTGCTTTCATTCGGTGAGTCACCATTTGTAAAAGGACCCATGATCTTTTAGTATGAAAGAAAAACATAAACAGAACTCGTTGAGTGTTAGCATTAAAAATATATGAACAGAACATTTTGGCTTGAAATTATGTAGAAAAAACACAATTTCTTCATCCTTTGAATGCCTTTCCGCAATTTTTTTTTACTATAGTAATGGATGTTGCATATAACAGTATAGCGGATACTACTTCAATTGAATGCAAGCTACTTGCAAGCTATTTTAGAGAAAGTGTTTGACTATTTTTGAGATGGTTCATAGTACAAAACCCTTAGTAATCAAATCATGCAAAGCAAAAGCATGGCTACAATTTAAGTGGGCAGCAAAAAGAATTTCATTTTGCAGTTCAAAGAGAAGCAAAAGGCAGCCAGTCGATTAGATACACAAAAGAAACTTGCCGTTTATCTTTCTTGATGTCCCAATGTACTTACACATCCTGCTTGTTTCGGGACTTAGTAACTGTTTGTTTCCAAAACTTGACGCTGGTGTAATGTGGAAAAGTTATTCTTCCCAGAACTGAACATACGCCAGGAAAACGTGAGGAAGTTGCAAATAATGTGATACTCAGTTGTATATAATGATAGGAGTAGTGTAATGGTACTTTGTTTGAGCATGAACCAACGATGACGAAGAGGCATTTCCTGAGAAGACTGTTACTTTTATTGCTATCGGTTTTGAATGACTGATACTGATGTTCATTTTCCACTCGTTACACACCAGAATGTTTTTTCAAAAACAAATGTCTGTGAAATTGACGCTGATAGTTAACTTCCTTTCATATATAGGTTCAAAAATAAGTCATTATTGCCCCATAAACTTTTAATATTTATACGTTTTATTGCTATTTAGGCACATGAACACGTGCCAATAAAGTTTGTACCATGTCATATCTTCTGCAGTAGTAAAATAAACACTGTTTTAGTTCTTACGAAATCATGAATGCCCAACTCAACAACGGTAGCATAATCTAACCGGATGACAAAAAATCATTCCCAAATTGTATCAATAAAACCGTATAATAATGTTAGACATGAACATACATAAGCATAATATGTAGGTAGGTATGCATGTCTAATGCCTATCTCATCTGATCATTGATTTATAAGTTATAAGTGACGGATCATTGTAGAAGCGTAGTTTTCAGGAAGGTGGAAAGTTCATGTCATTGAAACATTATATTACTATTTTCGTTACGTAATGATTTCTTGTGTTTTACTAACGTATTTACTAAATACGGCGAGAAATGAATTTAAATGCCAAACTAGTTATTGCAAGGTTTTACTCATTTCGGCGGACAAACTATCTATCGCAATGCATTTACATACCTATATGGCCTGTCTATTTAGCTGAATGTCTAGCAGTATGTTCCGTTTATTAACTTACAAGTTTTACGACATTCTGGTACAGTTACATGCATACATGCATAAAAAAATGGCAGAGAGTCAAGTAATGAGCTCAATACTTCCACAGAATAAATGCAATGATGATCTCAAAGTATATAGGTATATGCATACTGCACAAGACGAATTGCAAGCAAAACATCTCTATTATTCTCTATGCATTTCCACAAACTTCAAAATTGTATGCTACAAAAGGCATATTATTCGGATCTTGTACATGCATATTATAGAGCATTCCGTCATCCATTACAGCTACTGAGTAGAGTCTATTTTAAAGTGGATCAAAAAGATTATTTTCTCACACATAATCACTGCTTCTAGCTCTAAGATTTCTGATTTACCCTTAATGATATGGGAGTAATGGCATTATGCTAAGGCTTTATGCACTATCTACGTATATGGCGTAAAAATGACAAACCTTGTGTTTACTGTTTTCATAACATTGTTGATTAATAGTCAAATGTTTAGACTGAAAGTTTTGCATTGTCAGGTGCACCACCAATGCTGATCTTTTCGCGATTATTAATTGCACTTCATTTGCTTTTGTTTCATCATTTTTCAAAGTCAGCCAGCCAGTTAGACGCAAACCATGTGTTATTATGCACCATTAGCAAGATCAGAAAAACTGCCTAAATTTAAGGATTCTTAATCTTACTATAATGCAGTAGCAGACAATTTCACTCACATTTACCTACATTTATGTACATGGATATGTTTAGTTTACAATTTCAACGGTCTGCTTGTTAATTTACCTACTTATTCATCCGTGCGGCGTGCCTTAAAATTCAGGACATGATAATTCGCTGATCTAGGGTAGAGAACGAAATACGATCAAAATCATACATGTAGTACAACTCCAATCTTGTAGGTGTGTAGGTGAAGTGGAAATCATTTTGTCTTCAAGATCGGAGCTTCCCTTCGATTCCCCACGATTTTTTCACCTTTTAAACGAATTTATTCATATTCCAACCAATGTAAAAATAATGTTTAAAGCAAAAACTGTAACTCCTTTATTCAACTATCTGGTCGTGTTAGAAGTTAACCAATCAGACTTTGAGTTACTTTATGACCATGTTCATGGAGTTTTCTCTTTTTAAACCAAGCAATGAAAAATATATCATTTCTATTCACTGTCTGCAATTATGGAATTTTTATTACACCACAAACGATCACATTCATTTGGACATAACTTTTTGGTCATTTACTGATTAACAAGATACTGGTTCTGTATGTACAATGCATGTGTTTAATGTATGTATTGAGTTATTGAAAATGTTTTATACCTTCTACAATACATGCGATAAAAAATACGTACATGTAAAAGTATACATTTGATTTGAACTAAAGAATTTGCTTTTTGAGTCAAAACCTGAGAGCTTTATTATCGTGTGCTTTAGCACAAGATGAGCTCGAGCTCTCGTACCTTGATTAGCAACCTCAAGAATAGTAACAATACAAATGTCCAACTGGCCCAAGGACTAATCCAACTGGCCCAAGGACCAATCCAACTGGCCCAAGGACTAATCCAACTGGCCCAAGGACCAATCCAACTGGCCTATGGACTAATCCAACTGGCCCAAGGACCAATCCAACTGGCCCAAGGACTAATCCAACTGACCTAAGGACTAATCCAACTGACCTAAG
>JAHZMZ010004821.1:0-13564 GCA_027743805.1 Lepidocyrtoides sp. E14
GTATCTTGCGGTGGTGTGTGGCAGTGGCAGAGAATCCTTATTATAATAACTTACCAGCATATATAAAGAAAAAAAGACACACAAGTAGGTTTTGTCGATGAGGTGATGGTTGCACTACTACTACTGTTCTAGGATTTTTTTGGCTTGGTGCTGTTTTTTATTATTCTCCTCTTTTTCCTTGCTAAAGCTTCAGTTTGCTTGCTTACATGATGGTGTCTGCCGTAATAATGTGCAAGCATTATTATTATGATTATTATTATGGTCCTCCTCACCACTTCTTCTTCTGTTTTCTGTGAGGAGTCGAAAACTCACTTTATTTCCAATCCTCTTCTCTCTAGTCATCTATTTTTTTTTCTTGTTCTTCTTCTCCCTACTTTCTGCTTCTCTTTTCGGCAACAGTATCACAAAACAGCATTAGTGAGGTGGTAATAGGAAAGTAAGACTTATTTAGCTAGGGCTAAGAAGAAAATAACCATTTTGTGAAAAATACACACAAGCCCTTTGCAACTGACTACTACAGCCACACACACATATGGGAAAAGAGAATTATTAGCTTACAATGACCAGTCATCAGTACATTATATGCTTGGATATGTGAGGCTTGTATGTGTGTGTTCCTTTTTTGCAGTGCTGCTGTGTGCAGTACTGCAGAACATGCCATGTGGCATATGTTGCTAAAATGACGATTATTACTACTTCGCTTTTTTTTGTTGGGGTAAATGGACTTGCGATCATTAGTTTTTGCAGTTTATTAGCTATCAATGTACGTTATGTTCTTTAAGCTGCGCTCGGTTTTTTTTTCTCGGCAATTTCAGCCATTTTCTGATTCCTTGATTTCAGATTTAAAAAATTGATAGGAATGAAGAGGAAAGTATGCAATTATGATTGGTTGTAGGAATTGGTAAAAAAGAAGTGACAAGTATTTGGTGTATTGTTGGAATTTGGCATTATTGTAAAGAAGTCTTATAGGATTTGGAACTGTTGATCTTTTGATCAAACCTTGCAAGTATGATATGGTACTACTATGATAAAGATTTCATCTCAAAATACATCCTCAAACTTTATTTCATTTTTTTTTTGAGTTTTGAGTACAGAATACACATAATACAGGCAATACTTTTATGAAAGCAGTTACAAAATTGGAAATTACAGTTGAAAAAAAAATAAAAATGCTTCTTATACCACGTGTTGTTTGGTAGTTGTATGTATGTAAGTCTGAGTTATTTAATGATCCCGATTGATCTTTTTCAGAATTCATATAAATTTTCAAATTCCTGTAATAAAATTACAATTTTTTTTGTACAATATCCGTACATGAAAATTTTTCAATATTATATGCCGCTATTGAATAATGAAAAAAAATGTAAGTTTGAACACATTCTATCCACCATACTTTTGCATTTTTCATAATATATTTTCCCGATCATGATGTACTCTCCATCTTCTTAATCATGATGATGACTGATGATGATGATGATAAGAAGCAGTAAATAGGCTTCGTCAGAAGAAGTTGAAAAAATTTGAAAAATGTATGCATATATATGCCTAGTGAGCTACTACTGCTCACATCTTACAAGTAAAAGCACTTGCATGTCGTGTCGTCTTGTTAAAGATACCATATAAAAATAGGCATACTATATACTACCCTCATATTGTATGCTTACACATCGCATCATCATCACACATTATTTGAATTTTTTTTAGCCCAAGGAGAAACGAATGAATTTTTCTCTCAAGAAAAAAAATAAGCGAAAAAAAGTAGAGTGTGGTATTAAGTAAGCAGTTCAATTTTCATCATTTTTTATTCCATTTCATATTCCATCCGAGCAAAAATAGTGCTGATGTTGATGACTATGTGTACATAGGGGATGCCTTGAGAATATTATACCTTTCTTTCTTTTCTCTTCTTGATGCTCTTCTCCTTCGTACAAGTTTCCAGCTTATGTGTGTCTACTACTACAGTGTAGACTTTACACTTTACACACACCCAAAAAATATGAACTAATGAATAATACATAACAGAAGCAACACAACAGACACCACCACCACCACCACACCAGCAGCATGGTTTAGATAGACTATATGACTATATACAGATTGGTAGTGGTGGTGCTGCTGCTGGTAGGTGGATGATGATGATAATATTGACGGTGAAGCAAAAAGTAACATCATTGAATATTTTTACAAGTTTCCATCATCACACCAACACCAGCCGAGTCTCCCTTTTTCTTGCTCATTCCATAAAACTTCTTTTTTGCGTCTTGGTCGCCGTCGTGAATATTACTTTCTGAGCGGGAGGTCTTCTTCTTCATCTCCTTTTTTTTTGCTAGAATAAGAGAGCAATAATATACCGGGGATGGAAAGAGAGAAGATGATATTACATGCATATGTATACTCTCGATAAATTTGATAATATTGATAGCTTTTTATTCATAAAATTCGTAAAGCAAAAATTCACTTGTTCAAGGAAAACTATTTTCTTGCTAGTAACACCAGTCCTATAAGCCTATTCACTGTGTAGACTTTTTACACAGTATGTATTTGTATGTACGTAGGTAATATTTATCGTGTAGCTTCAAGTATTTTGAAATGTCTCGTTTTATTGATCCAAAAGGTAACGAAGAAAAGTCTTTTAGTTTGCAAATCGGTAGCTTGAAATTGAGCTGGCTAAAAGATATAGCAAACGTGGTCCAACAACCGTATTAAATAAAATCATTTTTCTCAAAGGCGCTTGCTTCTTCTGTGTAAAGTCCGTTCCTTCTCACTTTCATCTAAAAGTAAACAAAGTTCAAGCTCTGTTAAATGATTATTTATTAGACAATATTTTTTGCATGAGAAATACATAAGAGTTATCCAGTACAAGAAATACTTTTTTAATGTGTACGTTTTGCAATTTTCAATAAAACCAGACGGGTACTTAACCATCCTATGTGCATAAAGGTTAGGTAAGTAGTCTCCTATTTTCATTCCAAGCGACGAATAACACAATGGCGTAATTTGAAATAAAAAAAAATTTTCCGCATACCTACTGTTTTTATCATCTAACCGGCTATCTGCTGGTTCATAGCAATGTTCATCATTAGGTTTGCAAACAAGAGTGAGAAAGAGGAAGGAAAGATAATAAAAGAGTGAACAGTGGAAGAAACGAAGCACAACAACTTGGTATTGTAATATAAAGACCATTACAGGAGTTAGTTGATGTGAATGTGGTTACGATGTATGAGACAGTAGTGCAGTGATGGCTGCGAAGCAGATTAACCTGTCAGATGCAAAACAATGCTCATGACGGATCCCTATTTCATGGTCCACCACCTCTATTTCGGTGCTTTACAACCAGATAGATCAAGAGAGTGAAATAGAGGTTGATTTTAGTTTTTTTTCGATTTCTTCTTCCAGAAAAAAAAAAATACTAAACCGAGGGGACACAATGAACAAACATAACATCTTATATAGTAATAATAACCACTATGTATGTATGTATGTATGTGTGTTTATTTGTGCATAACTTGGTAGAAATCTGCTACCATTCTCAGAACATTGGTATAGGTTATATAACCCATGAGAAATGTTCATCTGTAGAGAGCAAATGAACATGTTAGTTTGTAACATGGTAATGCATTTTTTTGTGATTGCAGACGAATAAAAACTTTTTTATGTTCTTGATACCCCCACACGTCAGTTGTTGTACTAGAATATAAAAACTCCATCCCCTTGATAGACAGAGGGAATAAAAAACATATCATTTTATGCGTACGACTGCAATTAAAATTAAACTTTTTTTTATATTCTTTCTCTTTCTGTCTGGTAATAAAGATCAAAATTATCCACGTGTCTGGTATTTTGTCGTTATTACACAAACCACTTCAGTCTACAATAGTAATGCAATTTGTAAAAAAAATTAAACACCAACGAGTATTTTGAGCATAAAAATTGTACACGTATGTATGTATGTATCCGACCAGCGGCGGAAGTACATTTACTTTTATATTATGCCCATTACCTCCTATTTTTTTTACCTTTTGTAAATACAACGAAATGCATACAGGAGCAAAAAAATTAAAAAGAAAGCATGCGTGGCATGGGCTATACACACTTACCATTTACCATCATCTAAAAATCTTCAACCTCAATCTGGTACAAGGCATAATATTCAGGAGTGTTCTTCTTTTAGAAAAAAACGCTCCCTTAAAGGCGCACATGCCAAAACATCTGCCAGCCAACCACGCTACGTAAACTGCAACAGAGTCAAACTGTGATCAAGGCTTAATTTTTAAAATGAATGAATTAGAATTATATTGAAAGTCTCCAACTTTGTATGCAGATTATACATACATACTATAAGCATGCAACCTTTTACCCTGCAATTTTTTGCTAGGAGGAGAGCGGTCCGTCAAAATAACAAGAAGCTTAATGATATTTTTATATGAAAAGATTCTATATAAATCTTTACATAACACGAAGAAGTAAAAAATTGTTATTCGATATTCTTCACAACCCTTTTGCTGTAGCACTAACTGTTTACACAAAATTTTTTGTGAATATCTATTATTCTTATTATGGCTGTTGATCAAGCTGATGTCTTGGAAAAAGGGCTTACTTTTTAGATCCCTGTCGGGATATTATAGAGAAGCACGCTAGCTCAATGAAAAGAACCTGCCTCATTGATAAAAAAAAGCAGAAATGAAGAATGATATGCATGTGTGCATAATTCTTCACCGTTTTTTTACCCGGCATTCATTTACATAGGTACTGCCGCTGCACTGACCCTTGAAGTATGTAAAGTAATCTACATACATAACAGTCTTACCCTTATCAAACTACACCACTAAAAAAACGTACTGTTTTTGACGGTCCGTTGAAGACGAAAAAAAATCCCGGCGCAGCTCAAAGCAAAGAAGGAGGAGGGTAGCTTGGTTTTTTACCGACTTTTTAAATACCATGTGTCATGTGAGATAATAGCATTGTGCCTTTACCTGATATGCATATATATTATGCAGATGACGATGAATGAACACCTCTATTTTCTTGACCTAGGTTGGTTGTACCTTTTTTTACTATTCGGTTCGTGCTAGGCACGCTGATGTTCTTTGTTATTAGAATATTGCCACCGGTTATATAATGACAAGAACAGGGGCAATAGAGGTTCATGTAAAAATGCTATCCAGTTCCAGTAGCATGCGTCTATAAACAAAAAAAATGGTTTTGTTCCTTTTAAGCATTTTTTTTACCTTCATGCAAATAAAATTGAATCTTATGTACTTATACAAGCATTCAAAAAATGAAGATCATGAAAGCTTTGTGCTTTATGGTCACTACAAAAAAATACTTACAATGTTTTTTATGCTTGTGACAATGAGTATTATGCTTATGTATTATGTGGTTTAATGTTACAGTTCAAGCAAAATAGCGTATGCCTGTACAGCCGTCCGACAGGCGAACAAACGTCTGTCTGGCGAGGCACTATATTCCTGCCTCCACTACTACACAAATAATATATTTGTTTAAAAAACATGTAAATTATATCACCAGAAAAAAAGTTAAGGTGTACATTGAGAATATTGAAATAAGTGTACCAAACTGACTACTGGTGGTGTGGTGGTAGATATGAACTTATGTGTTTGTACACCTTTCAAGCATGTGATTATCATTATCAAAGCCAAAGTATCAGAAAAAAGTGTACACTTTAACGGAAAAGGTGAAAAACACGATTTGAACATGGAGAAATGTATTAAATGTCAGCTGCATAAAAGCAAAGTGTTAAAAAAATTATGTATGCATATACATTGAGGTATAGGCACTCATTATCGCTATCGGGTTTTGTTTGATATTTTTGATGATAACTTAAGAAAGTAATTATATTTTATTGTGTACATGAAGGGTTGTAAAATTTTGATGAGAAATATTATCTGTACAAGTTTGCCCTAGGTCCAGGTGTTTCCGCTGATAACATTTCCAAGTGCTTTATTAGTATACGGTACTCGACTCAAGTTCAAGGCTCCCACTCACAAAAATTTTTATAAGCTATCGTACCATCGATGTATCTGTATAAATACTTTGTATGATGAACGTGCTTATGAACAACTTTCATTTTTTTGGAGATTTTACCAGGTGTCCTTTACAGACTTTCTCGTAGTCTCTATGTGGGAAGAAAAATATCAAGTCGAATCCATTTCGTATGTAAAAGATTCGTACAGTTTTGAAATATTTCTTGAGGTGTAAACTACTTTTCAAATTAAATTCAAACAATGTATTCTACATTAAAACATTATTTATGCAACAGTGCAATCTAAATTTTAGTTAATGGTTATTTCGCACAGACCTACCTGCAAGCCAGAATTATTGCAGTCGGTGTAAATAAACTGTAACTGGTAGCTCTCTTCTGCTTTTCTTGCTTGATAATTTGTTATAACGGTAACAGTACCCAATCTCTGCCATCATCATACAATAAAGTAAAATTGTTATGCACTTGCTTGCGTACAGCTGCCTGACTACTGCTCTTGCTGCATGGCATGCATGCATGCGAACATACATACATCGAATGACAAGAAGGGAAAGACCGCCTCACGACTGGCAGTCAACAATATTGAGTTATTATCTCATTACTTCTATTATATTATAACATTTGGCAAATTGCTCAAATAAAATTAGCACATCATCATCTCATCATTTTATATACTTCCCCAGTTAGTAACGGAATCGCCAGATGAATAAAACATTTTATTTTTTTTCGAATCTGTGACGTAGGTAATCACTTCTCTGTACATATATATTCTTTCTTAACTGCTGTGTATGTATGTTTCTACTTCTCTTCTTCAACTTTAATTCTTTCCTAATTATACTCAATTTGCTCATAACTTTTTTGATTAATGGCTCATGTTTCTGCTCGTGTTATCCGTCAAGCACAACTAGCAAGCAAACAGAGTCAAACACATTATACAGAACGTGAAATGAACGTGACGCTGATTATTTTAGCACAGTAGGAAAGAAAAAAAAAGAAAGCTCACAAGCTGGCTCAAGCGAAACAAAAAAGATGACACTCACTTTTTGCTCTATAATTATTGGCCCCGTTTCTACACTAAACTACTACAAGTAAACACAGCCGCTAGCCACAACAAGCGCATGCTTTATGTATGTACTTAGGTATACGTGTATATAAGCACAAGTTGTTTGGCATGTTTGGATGAATCGTATAAATCATTTGTGAAATTACTGCAAATGACCTTACAAATTATAAGAAAACAAATGATGATGATGACGATGATAATAGCCTCTTTATCGGCCAACATTCACTTTACCATTTTACACACAATTAATTAAACTAATTTAGAGTATAATATTTTCTCTTGAATCATCACATCGACACATTCAATTATTCCAATCAGCAAACCCGGAAACGTCCCATTATTGTTAAATATCATACATATATATGATTGTTATTGTCAGTTTAGTTAAGTAACAAAATAGACAAGAGGAATTTTATTCCTTTCAGTTCAGTCACTTATTATTATTACTACATTGCATTGTACTGAAATAAATAATAAATGAGCTCTGTGTACTACTATAACAGCCACTAACTGCACATTTCCACCTTCTCATCATCATCATCACCATCATCGCCCTAATCATTTTCGGCCGTTTTCTTATGTGTGTATGTGTGTGTGTGTGCAAAAAGGAAATGTGCTTTTATGTGTTGTAGGCGCTCATTCTTTTATTTTTATTATTATTTATTTTATTTCATAATATATTATTATTTAAGTGTCTTCTATTATTATTTCCATCTGATTACGATGGATGACCAAGTCAGAGCAGCAGAACATCAATAGAAAAGAGATACAAGAGTAACGCCCCTCATTACTCCCTGACGATGACAATAATCGTGTCTGTACAGTTTAGAGTTTAGTGCACTGTCTGCTAAATGAGAAGAAATTCGTGATGATCTGATCCTTCTTTACTTAACAGAGCTTTATTTTAACAATAGGAGAAGGCAAATTTTAAAAGCATGTGTGTTTCTAAATTGTGATGTGATATACTTTTGTGCATGCATATATAGCATGAAGAAACTGTCGGCATATTATATACAGAAAAATATAGCTGGTTATATCCGTTTGCTTGCACATTTACATACGGACTAAAAAAAAGAGTTTGGTATTGTATAAGCTATTATTATTATTATCCCTTTATTTCTTCTTCAACTTAATAAACAACCTTAAAATAAGACGAGAGAGTTTTTTTCTCACGACGTGTGTATGATGATAATACTGAGAAATAATTTTTTAAGAAATGATTTTCATGATCATCGTCTCATTTTATTATTTATTTTATTCCTTTGTATAATTTTTTATATTGTTTGCCTTTCAAAGAGAAGCTTTAGTAGTAAGATGTTGTGGTGGTGCACTTTATCTTCTGTACTTAAAATATATTTTTTTATAGTAAATGAATGCGTATTTATGTTCACCTGTTTCTACATTGAGTGCTGATGAAGACTGACTTAAATTATTCATCAGCATTTCTCTTTTGTTAGGCAAATGAAGTAACTTTAATAATATTTTTATTCCTTTTTGAAAAAAGGAAAGACATGGACACTACTTCATACACACATCACAGTAGCAGCACAACAATATTTTTTTTCTAAATCTCTCTTGCCCCTTTTTATTCTGGTAGTGCTGTTGTTCTGCTACCGCTTCTCTTCTTGTCTTTTTCCATCTCTCATTCTCTGATTTACAAGTACAGATCCTCCCAACAAACCCAAAAAGTGCACAATAACAATAATAATCACTTGTCCAACTGACTAACCATGTGAGCATACATACGAACGCAGCATATAAAACACACACACGCTTTCATGCAATCTGCCCATATCCATATGTCAGCTTTCCTGTCTATCAAAAATCTCTTCTTTTTTTTGTCTACTCTCTGCTTATATAACAATGCAATACGCAATGCTCCCTCTCACTTTACTTTTTTTTGTGTATGATTTCCTCAAAGAGAAACAAAATATATGAGCAGGCCCATCACACAAGACAAGAAGGAGTTGTTGCAGAGTCAGAGTCAGTGTCTTACTTACTTAACTTTCATCTTTACTTGCTTCTTCTTCTATAATAATCGTAATAATAAAATTTTATTATTTATTTAATACTGAGCTTCTACACTTTACTATGCCACAAAAAAGTCATACCATCACTACTACTACCATTATTATCATCATTCGCATCAAGCAACACGTAACGTAAATAACGTGTCTCTCTTTTTACCTGTCTTGTTCTTAAGCAAACAATATAATTCCTTGCTGCAAGTAAGTAGGTTGCCCATGCAGAATCTATTATAAGGAACCTTTCTTCTTCGTGCCTTCAGCAAATTCGTACCAAATACGTCGAAATGGGCAGTTTGAGATTTTTATATTTTTCTTATGTCCGATGTAATAATGAGTGTTAACAGAAGTTTACTTATTAAGGTACACATCGACACAAAAAAAATTGATGATGATGATGGTATACTAGTAGTAGGGGAATGATGGTTATAAATTACATTTATAGTTATGTGCATAGCAGCTTTAGGAACACCCTTATGATTTGTGCAACATGATAATTTATACTTGCTCCTTTACAACCAATCAAGTCAACTGTATCAATTTAGGTATATGTACATTCACGAACTTGCATAATAACTCTTTTGCATCATTTCAGCTAAAAAATCTCAAATGTCGCTCACTCACGCTTTGATTTCAAGCGTCAAATAAAAAAGGATGCTATTTTGCAGTCAACTTCCAAAAACTCATGTACATTTGAAACTTGAAAAGAACTGTTGCTCATTTTTTTTACAAATGACTTATATTAAAAGTTGAAATATAATGATAACTGACAAAAGGAATGACTCCATGTGTGATTATGGTTGAATGAGAATCCTCTCAGTATTTTACGCCTTCCCCTTCTTAATCACCTTCTCATCATCATTTGCCAAAGATTTTTGCCTGCTTTTGTTGTTGCTGCTACTGCTGCTGAGCCTGTTTGTTCGTACACATTTTAAATGTTGTGTAATATTTTCTTCTTTTATCCATTTTCTGCTTGTTTCATCTTCCATTTTTTTCATCTTTATTCGTTTTGGACTTCCCTTTTTTATATAAGTTTACATTTTATAGTGAGGAGTCAATGAACAAAACAGAGCTCATTATATAACAAGACGATGACGACAAAGATGATGATGATGTGAAGATGATGAAATAAAGTTAAAAAAATAAAAGAATTGAGAAAGAAAAATAAGGGGGACTGGGAACAGAACGCGTTATTATTATTCGTACAAGCAGAACAACAGAGAGGAAACAGAAGCAGACTAGCAAACAATCGTTATGCTTATTATGACGTTGCTGGTAACTGACTGTGTGTTTTATTTGTTAAAAGAATGGCAAAGATGATGATGATGAACTATGGATGATTATTATTGTGAGTTTTACTTGTGTATATGTATTTTTTTATCAACAGAGAAAAAAAGAAGAAAGGAAGAATACACACAAGCATTGTTCTTTCTTTTACTCAGTTCCTGCTGCTTCCACCACCAAAAACATTATTATAAGCTATACTGCTGTTTTCCACAAATAAATCGCGTCTCGTTATAAAACTCTTCCTTTTTTTCTGTCACTGTTTGCGCTACAGCTCTTTCAACAGCTACCACCATACTACAAAGCTATATTATTGTTTTGTTGTAAAGTGTGTTTATCATTATTATGATGATGGTGATTATAAAATGAAGGAAAAAATAAAAGATTTTTGAATAGTAGACAACCAACCAAGAAGAGACAAATAAGCAAACAGTGAGTGAGGAGCGCTGAGTACCACATCATCAAAATCACAAGGGAAATACTCACTTGACTTGCTTATCATTATTATATTTTTATTTAAAGTAAAATATTTTTATATGCTTCTAACACTAGCTGATATAGAAGAACAGAAGAATAAAAAAAACAACAAGACAGTGAAGAACAATATGGGTCCACGGAAAGTAGCAGAAGAGCAGTAGCAGCAGTAGTAAGTAGCAAGCAAGGCACACAAGGGCTATTGCAGATGACGCACAGTTGGAATGACAAGTTGGCTTTCAACAAAACAATGTGATTCACTCCACTCTGTCAAAATTGGTTTCGCTCCCTTTTTTCACCATCATCATCATCTTCATCGTAGTAGTAGTAATAATCATTCTCTCTGGCATACAGAACATTCATTCTTTTAAGTAAAATTGGTGCTGCTGCTGATTTCACCTAATTTTCTTCTTTCAACACACTACTGCATTTTTTTGGAATGGTCATGTCGTCACTTCAGAAAGGGAAGAAAAAAAAACATATTAAATGAGATATACTGTAAATGATGATAATAAAAATGACTTTAGTTTATTCTCGCTTTCCTTTTAAAATTCCAACTTGAAAACTATGTATGTCCCTTTATGCATGTCTACAATAAAGTTTGGCAGTAACACATACAGAGAGACAGGCAATTGCAGTGTAATTTTCATTACACATTACTTTACTCCTTCTTCAGTTAAGCCATTATCATCAGTGCTGGATATTGCTCTGCAAAATGCATTAAGCCAATTCATTTTCCAATTGGCAAATCTAAGTCTACAAAGTCATCGAAGACGACGACGACTAAGAAGAAACGATGGAGAGAGTGTACACATGATTTTTATTATTATTATTACCGCTATAAAAATGTGCTCGGATCGTGTCTATGTATATAAATATACTTAGATTGCATTATGCAGAAAAAAAGGAAGAAAAAAAGTAACTAGTCGTTCATTCTCATCTCTTGTTCGATTGTTCTTATGTGCCACCGTCTCCATTTCTCATTCCTCTATCTTTTTTGTATCGGAGAGAAGTAGGAAGAAGAGAAAACCCGGGTTATAGTGGTATCTCTAAAAGTCAGCAATGTAAAATGCACTGCTGCTGGAACGAGCAAGGGTGCTACTACTCTCTATACTACTAGATAAATGAATGCAGTGTAGAATGTGGAAAGTAAAAAAAAAAATAGTCGTTGTCATTTGTTCCTATTTCCGTCTAATAGTAATCGTCGTACTACACTGAATCTAAATTTATATATATGTGAATGCCTACTTGTTCTATTGACATGAGAAGTAAGAAGAGAAGAAGAAAAAAAAACGAAGAAAGAACCAAACTGATCTGAATAATTCTATCAGTGAGATAAGCCTCGAGAATGGCTCTCTTCATCTTCATGGATGGACCCTAATCTTTACTGCAAATCGACTCGTAATACTCCCAAGAACAAACTGAGCTTTCGATTTTTTTTTTCGTCTGTCTTCTTCTGTCTCTTCCCTTTTTCTACTTCTTTCTCACTTCTTGTTCCGTTCGTCGTCCCCAATATTTTTTTTTTCTTGCTTTGCTTTAACTTTTCAGAGAGAAAAGAGGACCTCTTCTCCTTTTCCCCGCTTGCTGTGTGCGTCTCTCTCTCTACTTTTTTAGCCTGCTCGCTAGTTAAAAAAAGTAAGACTATTTCTTTTCTTTCTGTGATGCTGCTGCTGTTGGCGTGCCTCTCTTTTCTTGCTTGTGTGAGTTTTCTTCCGTTTTTTTATGCCAGACTGCTCATAGGGGCACATTCTAATAATGACAATAATGTACAAGATATAAACATACGTGTACATGCATATACGGCTCCTTTCAAACAAGATTCATCTATGAAGGAATTGAGCACGCGGTCGATTTCAGTGGTTATCCTACATAATTCGTAAAGTTATTGGAAAATGTCTGAAAAAGATTAAAGGAGAAAATGGGAAGTCAAATTCAAGAACTCATTTTCTTTCTCCTTCCTACGTACGTTTCCCTTCTTATTTCTTCTCTTCAGTAAAAATAAGCTTGTATAACGAAAGTGTAGCAGTAGAATGTAGATGGTATAATATGTATGTGTATTCATATATTATTGTACATTATTCTAAAAGTAATAAGGTAATAACGTTACACATTGTTATATTTACACACGAGAAGATCCTCCTCCGTTGCCTTACTAAAACAGCAACATAACCATTATCAAAGCATAACACGCTAATGCTGATACACAAATCTTTGACAATGCTGGTGCTTGCTTGTGAAGCTTCTGCTTTTTTCTTTTTAGAGAGTCAAACAATAAGCAGAACACTGCTACCACTGCTTTCCTACTCCTTTCATTTAGTCATTTTCTTATAGGTAGGTATAAACAGCGGACAGAGAGTACAACATACCATTTATGTTTCGCTCGACCGGTCATCCCTTTCGGTGGTCCTTATTCTCAATCGGCAAGAAAGCTTAAAACGAGAGCAGGAGAGAGGTACGTAGTAGTATCTATCTCCTTATTTTTTTTGCTTTGCTTCATTTTTATGAAAAAAAAAGAAATCAGGAGGATTACACACACAGCGGCGTTGCGAACTTTTGAAGGAACTTATGGTCTTCGAAGGGAGGAAGGTACTGCGGAAGTGGAGCTGAAGCCAAAAGCAAATTTTATTCTTATAGTTAGTGTGTAGGTATGTGCGACTAGCGAGGAGGAAAGAAAGGAAAAAAAGTCTTGCTCAAAGAAATAAAGAAGCTTGACTTTAG
>JAHZMZ010004822.1:0-10412 GCA_027743805.1 Lepidocyrtoides sp. E14
CATCATCATAATGATTCCATCATGATAAAAATCCGTTTTCAGAGTATTTACGACCATTGTCATTATTTTTTTTCAGTACGTTATGCAATGCAACGCAAACAATGGTTATATGAAATGTTAATGATGATGAAAATTACGTTTTATGGGGCATGTGTCGTTCGTTGTGCCATTGCATTTTCGTGACATGGCCTTTGTCGTCTCACCACCACTTATACAGAAGCAAATTTTACTCGTTAAAAATATTATTAAGTGACTATGATTGTGGAACTAGCAAGTTGTGGTCATACATACAAAGTGTATGTGCAAAAATCACCGAACACGATTGTTTATCATTGCTGCTGCACATTTACAACTTATGGCAAGTTTCTGCCCGATAGATATATCAAGATGTATTTTCAGTGACTTGTGACTTGTTCTCTAATTCATTGTTGTGGGTGTGAGTACAACAAATTTCTCTGCAATAAAAATCACAATGACGTATGGAAAATGTGTTAAATGGCAAACCTGTGAGATTTTTAGTAGAAGATACTAGCCAAAAAGTCTATCTCTAAGAATAAGATTTTTTTTAGACAAGCAAGACAAGATCAGCATCAGCAAGTCAAGCAGCTGAGATGAGTTTTTTTACTTCGCTTGTTATTACAGGTATTATGGAATGCAAGAGCTCATTTATAAGATGACTTTTTACGTCCGTCCGCATGTAGGCATGTGGATAATTCGTGCATGCTGTATGTCCATTTTGAAAGTATATCTACGATTTTTAAAACGCAAGGAATTAGGTTTGATCTGACGATTTCACTAAATGATCGTGAAAGTATGAAATAGAAGTTAGAAACTTACTGAGATGACTTAAAATATCAGGTGAAAACAGGATTACTTTATGTGCTTTTAAGAGAAAAATGTGGCTTTATTCTGTAATATTTAGTGTTGCCGAAACTATTTGATGAAATTTTACCTTAAACCATGGCTTCTAAAAATATAATTTCATGAAAAAATATAGTATTTAATGCTAATGCGGACTTATGAGGATATTTTGTGCTACTTTTATAAGATGGGGCAATGTGATACATTAACGTGGTCTCCCATTAGTAATTTTTCACTTATACACAGTGAGCTTCAATATATTAAAGGTGGAAATAGATGCAAGAAGCTAGTTCTCTTGGTACATTTTTTAGTTTAACGGTGACTTACGATATGCGTTACTTAACTACTCTACTAGCTTGTTGTTTTTCTGATAATACTGTTGTTTATAATAAGGTCGGTGCGGTGGTAGTATTAGCTGGTTGGTTTGGTGCACATAAATATCAGATATTCATCATGCGTTACTTACTACAATACGATGGAGGGAGATGAGGAATGAGAAGAGAATAAGGATGTCACACTAATCAAACCTTTCCATGTTCAGAATAAGGACAACATAAAATCTCATACTAATACTAACTCTGCATTTACTCACTCTGTTTAGAAACATGTTTTGGTACTGCTACAACAATCTTACGATTTTGCTTGCAATTTTTGCACATTTAACTGAATCTGACTGAAGTGTTGTTGTGCTCTTTGCTCTCCACACCATCAATGTCGCTATTTACGCTCCGCCAATCATTTTGAGCTTTGCAATGATTTTTGTGGAGATAAGAAAAGCTTTCATTGTTCATCTCATCGGCTCGATATACTGAAATATTGTATGTTGTATAGCATTCTAATTAGTATTACGACAGATTACAAGTCAAAAAAATCTGCAGAATGCATACTCATATAACCATTGTCATAATATTCTTTTCTACCAAATTGTCGGCTTAAGTAAGCTCATCTTTTGATGGCGGCATCAACCGCATTTTGTAGGTTAGTAAGAACTAGAAGTAAGAGATATGTAACAAAGATAAGACATATTGGCGATGCAGAAAGAAGAGTAGACTTACAATTAGTCAAAAAATTCAATAAGCCAAGATTGTATTTTCTATATCTGTACATCACAATAAATTCACTGCAATTAAACTACACTAGTTACTGTTGCGGTGTTTAAAATGTTTTATGGCAATAATCCATTATTGATAATGATTTAAAAATTAATGACATGGTGCAGGCAGACCGCGGGCTACACGGAACTGAAAAAACAGTAGGTGAAGCCTGTGGCGAAAAGAAATCTTGATTACTTTTAGTTGGTATGTCAGTATACAGCAAAAGCACCACTTACGCTGTGCTGATTTTGAATGACCTGTTTTTCCAAAAAAGGACATGTTTATGGTATGATATAATATGAGTAATGGTACTTCTGGGCATGAAGCTGTTGCTTCCGTTGTCAATCTAGACTCTGTAAGTAATCAAAGCCTTGTCCAATGTCCGTTGATGCAAAATGGTGATCATCAAACTCAGAAAAACTAAACTTCTTATGCATACCAAAACTGTTTTATTAATCTAACATTTTATCTCGTCACGTCAATTAAAAAATAATATGCAATGTAAACTCATAGAAGGTAAATAAACCCGTGGAATTATTGCGCACATTTAGAGTGCTATTTCATTCAGACCTTTTTCTTATGTGATGTTATGCAAAAATCATTAATCATTTATTGACGTAAATGCTGCGTTGAGTAAGTATTTTTACGAATGAACACAGTGGTAGGTAAACAAATTTTTATACAAGTACAACTAATTGTAAGATACTATAAATTCTAATTGCATGCTATGGTGTTACAGATCCAAAATAGACTTTTTTAACAGTGCGTCATGTACAAGTTTTGCATACCAAGCGATTGATATTCATATATGTACGGAATTTTAATATTATTAGCATTGGCTATATACTTTAATTTTTTAACGTTTATACATTTTCCAATTATTTTAACAGCACTACAGCTACAGTACATATTATAAACAGAAGTTAGAAAATGTTTTGAGCATTGCATATTATGCATTTACAAAGATGAATTGACTTTTTTTTTGGTGAAAATATGGACGATAATAATAGTAACATGGCAAAAAAAGTATTTAGCTGCAAAGAATGACATTATGCATCAAGCAGTGGTTGGGACTCTTCAGCAGTAGATGTAGATCTGAAAAAAAATATGAGATTAAGTTTATATTGAGAGATTAGCATTGTTAAGGTAAAAATATGATCGCATGTTATACTTTGAATCTGGATTTGGAGTGTTGCATCCACAGATTGTCTCAACTATTGTATCCAACAAACCTCCGGCAGTTGTAACAGATGGTCTTCTACCCATTTCCGAAGCGACACTTTGTTGCCTTGAAAGTGCGTTCGGAATGTGGTTTTGGCTTTCTTCAGGACTTGAGTAGGGAGGTGAAGATTGCTGATTGGCAATATCCGCACCGCAAACAAACTCTTCCAACATTGAGCGGTAAACCATTTTAATTTGCACAATTGAGACAAAAGATTTATTGTGTAAAAATATACCGTACACATGCATTAGCACATTTATATGCAACGACTTTTTCTAAATTGTTTACCTTAATATGATATGGCCCTAAAATCAACCACCCACAGAAGGTGAATCCAGCGTAAATTAAAATGGCACATATCAAAAAACGGAGAACGTTGGGAGTCGCACGCTTCAGCGTTAGTATGAGAACATTGTAGGTTCTAAAAAAGCCAAGGTAGCGCAGGACACCAAACCACACCAAGAGATTACCAACTCCTAACAATAAGCTGCATACATTCCAAGCCTCACCAGTAAGCTCCTGTATAAACATAATAAATTACTTGCTACTGATACTCATTACTTGACAACTGTGAAGTTAATTTGATGGGAAATGGGGCGTCTTGATCTTACTTTATTCTCGATTTGCTCCTTCAAGGCAGAGCCAATTATAATTAGAATATCGTTCAGAATGATGAGTAAATACCAAAAATTGAGAAAATCGAGTCTTTCATGGACGCTGAGATCACGTTGATAGTACTTTTTAAAAAACGTTATTGCTTCCTAAAGGTGTAATTAACAATAAAAAATTCTATGGTTTTAAATATGTCTTCTTGCTTCACGTAGTCTCACATTTAAATTAGTGCAAATAATCATCGAATATAGAACAAGAATTAAATAATAGATAGAAAAAAATAAAGATGTACTTGCTTACCCGTTTTAATAGCTGTGCCCTGTAGATTGCCCGACAACATAATACTAAAGAGAGTGTGCACATCCCAATCACAACGTAATTTGTACCACTACGTCCAATCCTTTCATATCTATCATCTTCTATAAAGAGTTAAAATGGCATTGTTGTAACGTGCTAAAAATGACAATAAGTAAATGTTCAAAATATAAGGTTTGTGTCCTTCTAACGTTCACCTATGTACTCCATTTCTCCTTTGCAAAGAAGTCGAGTTGGTTGAGATTCCAACGTAACTAGTGTTTGACCATCGTGATCACGGTTATTGAACAAAATCTGGTAATTATTTGAAAAAAAAATGATACTGACTTCTTCGTACACCACCTGCCTGGTAATAAAATTTAACTATTAAAAACTTACTTCGATATCAAAACGAAAACAATCTGGAGATTTCAAAGGCCCTAAATCCCTAAATCGGACCGTTTTTAGAGTAAATAATAAATTTGCTGCCAGTAGCGAGTCAAACGAAATTGAAAAGTTGTTGGATTCAAAGTACTTATGACTGGAAAAGTTTAGTGATGGCACAATGTCGATACACTTATTTTCGGTTTTACTGTCGAATACATAGCTTTCATTAAATCCAAATATGACCCCGCTCGCATACTTTTCAACACAAAATTGGAGGGGAGGTTTAGTGATACCATCCGGATTTGTGTAAAAATATGGTCCGATAGCACGATTTTCTATTTGATCGTACTGTTGAAAAGAAAACGACAAATTTCTTTACTGTAAAAAAGATTTAACCTTTATTTACTCATATTGAAATTGAAAGTTTACTCACCGAATTCACAGCATAATCGATGAAACTATAAAATTTATCTTTAGTATATACAGCAAGTGGACCAGTCGTTGGAGGATAGGAAGTTATTTCCCGACTAGAATCCCAGTCCATTAAAAATAGATGGGAAAAGGAAACCTTGTTATCCCACGTGTAATTTACATTGGCGTACCGGTACGTGGCAAAAATGCACAGCTAACAGAATTTTAAAAGTAATTATGTACAACAGTTACGTAAATTTATATTCCTGCATGGTATTTTTCAGACACAATTTGTCATTGTTTAGATGACTGCATAATTTCATACCTGAATTGTGACGAAAATTATTTTGATAAGCTGAATTGTCAATTTATAAGGGATCTGCCGTTTTACTTGCCACTTCTCCATAGGATTCATAAAATAGAATTGAAGTCTTCTTCTCATTTTTTCAACCATTGATGATCCGTCGTTTGAGTTTGGGCTATGGCTTATGTCCCTCCTCCGTGTTACATCATGAATACCGGTGTTCACGCTACCATAACGTGTAACATTGATCATTTCTACACGAAAGGAATGCAAAGAATGGAAAAAATATTGTATTATTTGCATTGTGCAAATTTATTGTCTTATGTTTCAAAACTGAGCTGTCAATTTAAACATTGAAAATCAGATGAAAAACAAGCTCTACAGTAGATGTAGCCTTCTGGTGAAATGAGAAAATGAAATTTGATTCCTGATTTTCGCCACTTGAAACGTTTGACATGAACCAACCCTCAGTTCTTGAAATAAAAAAATTCATACTGTTTAGCCTAGTATTTCCATTTCCTTCAACATCACCGTCATCTCCATTTTCCTCGTCTACTTTCCGAATCCGCGCCCTAATACAATGCGTTATCGTTGCAATGACACCCCTGGAAACAGACACTGCCGAGAACCGGCATTGCGCGTCCGAAATGCTAGTAAATCGTTTTGATTTTCCGTCTGCGTCTGTCTTAGTGTGTCCATTGTGCGTGTGAACCAAGGACACGCCCGTTGAAGGCATGAATCAAAGAATTTTTCAAACACTGTGTCTATTTGAAATTGCCAATCCGCATCACACGGCGGATTAATCATTCTTCGACGTCTTTAGTCAGGCGTTATTTTTTTGCTGTTCGCACTACTGCGTCGTCATTTTGTCAAAAGCGACAAAAATTGATCAATAATACACAATACGATCACACATAAACTTTTCTACTAGTTCCGTGTTGCTAGCAGGTGTATCATTAAGTTACAGTGGACAAATCATTTATAGGTACCTTGAACCACCCGCTACTGCCGATATCTTCTTGACAGAAACACTTTATTGTCAACCTACTTCATTTGCTCTGCTTCATTTTTACAAAGACCTTTTCAGGCATTTTCCCTATGTTGGGAACGCTTTTTTAAGGTAATTAGTAAGATTTTAGTCTCCTGCAAAGAGCAACGTAATTTACATAAATTCCAATTTATAGCCGTAGATTTGTTACTGTTTATCATTTAAAAATTTTTACAGACAGTTATGACAATGCGATCTGATGGGCCTTCATTTATCTCTGACTAGACATTTTTATGTATGTAGAAGTATGGCCAAATTTCATTCATAGAGCATTGCTTCTTACTAAATCATACAATACATAATAGTCCATGGGTATTCTTTATGCGGCCTCACAGAAGCTGTCTTACTTAAGGTAACAAAAAATTGCTACAAAAAAGAAGCATCAACTGCCGACTGCTTGGGATGAAATGTGTCACTGTATCCAAATTGCCAGTATGAAACGGCCCTCTGCGTGCCTGTGCTCTTCTCCATTGAACATAATATGCATCAATGTACCATATTCATGAAGTAGCAACAAAGTTTTGTAAAGGTATTGACAGTCAATAATTCACCATAACCTAAAGTAAATGATGACTGGTATGGCATAGTCATGGGAAAGTTAAAGAAACACAATGAAATACATAGCTCTATATACGAAATCTTGTTCGCTTTACAAACTGTGAAAATCTACGGGTTTTAAACAAACTTTTCCGGTAGAGGAAGGAAGGGAGGACAATTTTCTTGAGATTGTAAGATTTACTTATAATACCATTGTAAAAAAAGAAATACAACTATTCTTCAATTGATAATGGGATTTTTCTTACCATCATCGCTTTCATAATCATCCGACGACTGGAAATTCCTGAAGTTGCCCATTTCACCGAGTCCAAGATCGTGTTGTTGATGTGGAGTTTTTGACGTCCCAGGAATTGCCAATGAAGGATTAACAGGAACGCGACTTTGCCCACTTCTTCTGCTTGTATTAGATCTCAAACTACTTTCCAAGTCACTCGCTCCTGCTGAATCGTTTCCACCATAACCATTGGGATAAAGTAAATTGGGATTATGGCTGTGAGAATGACTCTCGCCCAACTCGTCAGCGGCACTTCGTGACACCTGAGAATGAATTTGTCCTTGCCACGCAGGGTTCATGCTTGCTTACTGCAGTTTTGAAGTTAACAGTAATACTAGCAGTAAGTTACATGCGGAACCAAAACTTCTATCTTGACACAGAACCAATTGGTGACCAAAAAAGTGCCGGATATAGTTTGGTATCACGTTCCTTCTTACATTTCCAGCGTCCTTTGCGCATTTGACATTTGCAAGGTCATGTACCTGAAACAAGTAAGTAATTATAAATGCATTTCACAGACAATTGTATATTTCTACTTGAACAGATTACCTATGCACTTTGTTTGGATTTATCTTTCAACAGTTTTGAAGACACTCCTTATCGACAAATTACATGCATCATTGCATTTGATGTTCCAAGAAAAAGTTTTATTTAACTCATTTAACACTTTTATGCGCATATACACATTTACTGAGCAAACAAAGATTACACCAGGAACGAAATCCCAATGTGTCTCTCATAGTAATGCATGCTTCTGTGCTCAATATACTCAAGTTATTTCATTATTTAATTGACAACTTTAATTGTTCAATAGTTGAGTTTATTAAGTGGGCGATTAAATTAAGCAGTTCAACTATACCTGCAACTCGCTATCGTAAGCTAGGGAGCTCGTTGAAAAAGTCCTTAACGCCATCCAAAGTGACAACAGGTGCTTCCTTTTGAGTAACACCACTCGTACCCCCAAATTGTAGAAAATGTTTTATACTGCTTTACTTGTAACAAAGACGATATTTTTTGTGTTGTACAAACAGTTGAAAATTTAAAAATTGAAATAAAAATGAAGTAAAAATGAAAAATTTCGAGAAAGTCAGTTTTTCTTTGCAGCTTTTTTCTGCTAACTGATTACGTTAAGAATCATATATTAAACGGAAATAACAAGTTATCACAATAAAATGCTAAAAACCTTATTAGTCACAATATGAAACCAGGTACAACTTTCCCCCCCAAAAAATGGCGTTCTCATAATCAATTGTTCGGAAAACTATCACAATATTCCTTTTAAGTCAATTAGTTTCTGTAACAAATATTATCCTCTTCTGTCTTGTGTTCTCTTAGAAATTTTTTTGTTTTGCACTCAATAACTTCAGTTCCACAACTACCAGATTAATTTTCTTTTCATAACAATTTAGTATGTTAATGCCACACATAGGTTCATCCTTGATTATAGCTTGAAACTGTGTGAACGTAGATTTACAACTAATCAACAACATATAACCATGTTATCCAGCTGCCACTACTTAATACAGATCAGGGAAAATAGACTCCACATAATAATGATAATGTAGTATACTAATTTGTTCCAGTATAATAATAAAATGTAAAAGTAACAACGCGAACATCATTCTGACTACTAATACATTTCATTAGTCTGTATGAATCACTACTGCGAACAAAGCATTTTTATGTAACCGAAAATAAAATAGTAAGAGTACATTAATGGTTATCAATAATTTATCGTGGATTTACCACTCCAAAGTATTCGGATTGAACGGGTTTGTGGTTGTTATGATGACATGATGGTGCTGAAAGCCATCATTGATTCCCTCAATGTTTACAGTTAGTTGCTAGAATTGGTAGTTATAGTTGTACAGAACAGAGAAGAGTGTGTTCTGAATAATGGTCAACAGACCTATCACTGTTCTCTGGTGGTGGTGGTAGCTAAATATCCGTATTAATGTTGTCAGTGGTTATAAAAATGAATACAAATTTAGTTGATACAAATCTGTATCAGGTTCAGGTAGTTGTTGAACATAAAAGTAGGTGAAGTACATAACAAAAATATTTTGTGTCTGATGAACGTGAACAGGGATGAGACTTTTGGGGAAAAAATATCACTAGTTAGTTCTTGGTATCAGCCAAATATTAGGCTTTTATTTATCTCATCATCAATCCGTAACTTGGCCGTGGAAATAAATGAATATAATCTGAGTGTGATTGAAGATAATAAACGTCAAATGTGTATGGGTATGTAGGCAGAAGAATGAATTCATAATCCATTGATATACATGATAAAATGTCAATAATTAAATAATATTATTGTCTTAGCATGTATGTTGATCTGTTTAAATATTGTGCATTAAATACCAGCACCACCATTTATCACAGATTTTTCTAAGTTTTATCACTTATTTCTACATACTTTTCCATTTTACCTTTTAGCGATAAAACTTCACAAATAAAAGCCAGATTTTTGTAGTTGATAACTTAAATCCTCACACGTTTACTAAAGTAACAAATGTACATGAATCACATTTTATTTCACAGATGAATGAAACCATTAAACTGTTCGAATTTCTGGCACAAAGTTTTCTATTATTGGATCCTGAGAAAACCGTGTGGTAGTGGTGATAGTCACTCTACATTAACACCAGCTGATGATTACTACATTTTTATCTTTTGTACAGCTGAAGGCAGACTGCTTGCATCGTTGCATGTTGCATTGGATCTCCCATTCCTATATTATTTCTTTTCTTCATCATTATTTTCATCATGAGTGAGGTTGGACTTTTCATAAAGTCACAAAAAAGGGAGCAAAGTCTACTGTTCACATCATCGCCATAAGGTATTGTAGTCCACTACCACCGCCACGAAGCTATTATTATTGACTCATCTCGACTGGACTTTTATTCAATTCTCGTAAACAAATGAGTGCCAATGAATGAGTATGTGGCATGCTGTTATCAGTCGTAAAAAGGAACTTGTTGGGGAAATCATAATTATTATTATCAATGTTCTCCTAATTGGTTCAGAAGAATTCGTTCATGATGATTTCAAGATTTTCATGATGTCCACCCACACATAAGTTGTCAATGCACGGTAAGCACATACTTCATATACACACCAAAAAGAACAATAATGAAGCTTTTACTTTGTTCGAAGCACCACATGATTACATTATCAACACACAGGTCACATAAAAGTACATGAATTTACATGTAAAAGAACAACGCACATTAAATTGAAATTTAGACAATGATATTATGCAGCAATAACTGCATACAAAAAAAATTGCAGTGACAAATGAAACGGTAGTTCAAAATAATATTTAGAATGGCAGTAGTAGCAGC
>JAHZMZ010004823.1:0-10843 GCA_027743805.1 Lepidocyrtoides sp. E14
ATTTTGATATTTTTGCCTGTAAGGTTGGTTACCAGCAACAGCAACACCACTGTATCAAATCATCATCATCATCATCATCATGACCACCACCACCACCACCTTCAAACATCATTGCATCCCAAATTCCAATATTGAATTGCCTATTATTCTACATTGTACTGCCATTTGCCATGCCATGCCATCATACCATCATCATAAGGCGATCCCTTGAGAAAAGAGTTAGATTAGAAATATTGTAGTCATAACATAATAGCAATAATAGTAATAGTAAGTTTTCATTTTCATTTGTAACCACACACAACACACACACACACACAACACATAATAATAATTATCGTAACATAAGATAATGTAGAAAAAAATAATAAAGTATTTCTCTGTCTACTACCAGTTACTCACTCTCAAATAAAACACAAGTTTCCTTTGAATTTAAAGGTTAGTTATTTATACATGTATATATTTTTCATTACTACAATTAATACAAAATACTATGCTGAAACATCATTATTGTTTTCGTTGTTTCTTTTGTACATAACACAATCAAAAAAATAAATATCAAGCAAGCAGAAATATGGTTGGACAAAAGAGAAGAGAGAATATTTTTTTTTATCTTGGTATGCCTGTATATATCGGTGTGAAATCTGTGTGTGTGTAGATACTGCGGTTTCAATAAGCAGTGAAATATGTAATACCGAGTCGTGAGTAATAGTAAGCAATACGAAAACAGTTAGCATAGCATTATCGACAGTGGACAAGTTCAGTTGGTTCATGTGTGATTCGATTATTAGTCCCCTGTCTGCTTGTCGATCGTCGTTGTCTCATTGCTCATTAATGAAAAAAATTTGCTAAAGTTATTGAAAAATTTAGGAAGTGACTTCTTTTTCTGTCATTCCCATCCTCATCGTCGTCATCATCATCGTGTTAAAAATGCATTTGCACAGACAACAACTACAGAGCACTGCTTACTGCTACTTTTGCTGATGCTGCTGCTAAAACCGTCACATCGTCATCATCGTTTGTGAGTATAACACGTAGCTAGCCGCAAGTAAAGGAATTCATATTTTAGTATACCTAGACTTATCATCATCACTAAATCAATAGTAAGTGGTAGTACTAATTATCCTCATTTTTTTATCATTATTATGTGTGTGCGTGCCTCTCAGTGCAAATTGGAACATACTTATTGTTCACAAGGAAATTCATAATTGCACCTCATAAATTGCAAATGTAGTACTCGGATTTCTTGTTTTTCTTGTGAGTGACATTAGATATTATGTTGATAGCGGATAATGTTTATTGAATAATAATGTTGATAAATAAAGCACATCAGAAATGCATGAACGTGTTGTCGTCAGTCGTTGGTCTTTCCCTATCATAATTTTTAAGTATACGCAAAATACCTTTTTATCATGTTCTAAGCAAAACGAGTAATTGAAACTTAACAGGCTAACAAATCAGACCAAGCAATAGTAGTGGTGTATCACTTGACTGCATTGGAAATTTTATCCAATTTATCATCCTTTTCATCATGGTAGCAGTGATAATGTGTACTGTCATCAAATAAAATTTGTGGTGGTGATGATGTGTGTTTTAATTTTGAAAACATTTTATCACTTAGAACAAGCTGATAAGCCAAAAGAAATGCATAATAATCGTTTGTATGTAGTTAGTAGACAGGGTATTGCAAAGCACGGGAAAGAGCGAATAAGTAAGTCTCGTTTTTTCTCTTTCTTACTGACAAATTTATATACACTCAAATCACAGAATTGGAATTATCAGTGGAGTGACAAAAACGTAAGTGTTTCTTTGCTCAGCGAAACATCAATTTACACTTTTGTTTGCACATCAAAGTGGATTACGTGGCAGGCAAGAGCAAGAAGCTTTTTTATTAGTATGCATAGACGTAACTTTTTTTTAAAGACGCATTAATTAATAATATTATGTTTCAGTGTTAAAAGGTGAGGTAGAATTTAAGCAAAGAAATGGATACAAATGATGATACGAGGAGAAATTGATGATGATGGTGACTCATGACTATTCACTTACTCACTCAGTCATGCATTTTCACCAGCGCATTAGTAAAAAAAACTTTAAGCTGGGCGCTGTGGTGCATGCATAAAGACAAGAATGAGGTTTTTAGTTGGAATTTTGGAAGTTTTAAGTGCGTCTTTTACCGTTGGGTTTGGTGTCTTTGGCTGTCAGAAGGTTTAAAATTTAGCTCTAGGATCATTCTGTTTTTTAAAAATTAATCAGACGATTACGAATTGGTAAATACCTAGCTTGACAGGAAGAGACTCACGTTAAGTGCAAAGATTACCGTTATCATTTTAATCTAGGCAAAATAGGTAGCTGCGTAGTGAGTAACCTTTGTAACCTAATATGTAGGTAGTTAGCTTTTTGATAACCGAGTTTCAAATATTTTTCCAGTGGAATACATATTTATTTATGAAAACATTGCCTGTTTGCACAAATCTCAATTCAGCAGCAAACAACATCACTATAAGGCAATGGCGAGGTGCTGACTTTTTTGGCAGATGGCTAAAAAATGCACGTAAAAGTTGAAATGTGTATGCATCTAACATATAAGCAAGGAAGCACTTATACGCCCACCCGCTCGTAGAGCTTATCAGTTAATGGGTATCATCACAATCATTGGGTTAGAAGTACTCATTTTGTTTTTGTCAGTTAACTGAGCTTAGCCTGTGCTTGGAAACGGGAAGCATAAAAAGTCTCTTTGTGAGCAAATCTCAGTACAACTGGGAGTTGTTGATACACAAACTGTGTCGATGCCTGGTTATCATCCTATATTACTGTGGTACGGGAGTGAAACGCACTCAGTTTTGATGTATTCATAACACCAGTGCATATGAATGGGCGCATAAATGCATTATAAATGTGAATGAAATGGTGATAAAGCAAAATTTGTAAAAATGGTGTGAAGCACTCATAACTCAATTTCTCTTGCAGTATTTGCTAATAACTTACCCACTTTTCCAATTTGTTGAAAGTGGCCTGTTTCCATTCAGTTCTGTGTCTGTTTTTGCAAACTGCTAACTGAAACTCCAAGTTGGTACACAACGTGCAGAAATTCGCATTTCATCACGCGCTGAGTAGCGTTTTATTATGTATTTATTTATTCGTGGTTTTATGTGCAAAATATTTTTGTAATTTTAATGTGCAATGTAGACTAAACATACATTTTTCGACACAACTATTCATAATCCTTGTTGATTATTACTATTAACATCATTTTGCCTTTGGGAGCAGGAATTTGTCCGGTTTTTTTACTGGTTAGAAAGGTTTTAGTTGGGGTACTACAGAAGTACTAGCTATAATGAAGCAGCACGAGTACATGATGGAAATTTGTCTTTCAATAAAATTGTCATGCTACTCGTTGTTAGTAATGCATAAGGGATGCAATTTAAACATGTGAATATTTATAGATTTTTATATTTCCATTTGCAGCAAATCTAACTACAGGCCGACATTCTACTACATCACTTAAGATATACAATAGTTCTGAAAAATGGAGTTAAAGGAGTAAAGTGACGGTTTGATGGCAAGTATTTTGCAGGCCATCCAATACAAATTTTATTTCAAGTAAGTGAGCTTACACACTATGAAATATGAATATAAAAATTACACAAGGATGGAAAAATAAAAACAGAAGTTCTAATGAACGGTCATAAAATCTACTAAACTCTTCCAGGTTAGAATCCTTCGTCCTGTTTCTTAATGTTCACTCTTTCCTGCGTTTTGTTACATTGACACAATCTTCACTATTCAAAACCACAAAATGGATGGAGACTCAGTGGGAGCGCTTGCATTCAAACCAATTCCACTGCCTCGGAAATCAAATCGGAACTTTGAGAGTCGCGAAGCAAAATCTCTGAGTCCGAAGTCGTCAATAACAACAGATACACCATCAGACATTAACTCGAACATTGACAACCTAATGGAGCAAAAACCCAACGTGTCGAAATTTTCCAAGGAAACAGACTCACCTCCTCCTTTTAATAAACCTGTACCTTTGCCGAGGAAATTCCTCCGAAGCAATGGTACAGCAACGGGATCGTCTTCGCCATCACCTAGCAGCATGAGCCATAACAATATGCCGGATTTAACCAACTTTTCATCAGCGCCTCAATCGTTTGCGGGCAGTGTCAAGTCTGAAGATTATGAGGATGATGTGGACGATGATATTGACTTTGCAAGTATCCCTTCTCGTCCAACTTTGCATCAACAAAGCAAAGAGTCGGAGGCAAAGCGTGCAACAATCAATCTATTCAAAAGGGATTTAGGAGATCCCTTTGAGGATTTTGAAAGCTCAATCAAAGAAACGGAACCGTTATCAACGATCACTTTTCGTTCTCCCATTGAAGATTTGGATGAAGCTGCAAGATCCAGGATTTCCATTGCGTCGTTGAGTTCTTCCACGACAACAACATCAAAGTCCTCCTCAGATTACTCTGATCTTTACATGGAACCTCCACCAGCAAGACCCTTGCCAGTTGACATGATAGGGGGTAGGTGGAGGCATAGTCATTCAAGTGGAAGTGCCGGTGTGCCTCATAGCGCATTCTCATCAAACACAGTTCCTTCAAAACCAAAACGAAGTCCTAATATTATACTTCCCAGATTATCCTCGTTAGAGGAGGGAGAGGTCCTGTCTGCTTCTTCCAAGGTGTCTTCAAAACAGTCTCTCGAGAAGATGGGTTCACGTCCGCCATCATCAGAATGCTACGAACCGTTGTCATCTTACTCTACATCTTCTTCTCCGCTTGCGTTGCGATCACACATTGATAACAGCAAGAAATTTCACACAATCAGTTCTGCAAGTACAAAAAATTCAAAGAGGATAGGTAGTGATAACATGGTTAGCAGTAACAATCTGAGCAACAACTCTATGGAGTATAACCTGCCAATCAATAGTAATTTCAGCAATAGTAAGCGAGTGACGGTTCCAATTTTAGATAGGCTTCCAACCGCTAACGTGCAAATAAGTCTGAACAATCATCATGCAAGCATGAACTCAACCAATCACCACCGTAATCAACTGGACTCAAATAGAGCTACAAATAGCAAGTTTGATCCAACCGCTTATGACATTAGCGATGTGCACAAATTTGATCTTTTGGGCAAGTCAAGTAGTCCATCTAAAACAAGCTTGACAAGTGGAGTAAGTAAAAGACGTTCATTAGGAACACCTTCACAAGGTTCACAGGAGCTCTATCAGAATGAGACTGGAAGTGAGAGATCTGCACCATCCTCTGTTATTTTGCGCAGGCACTCATCTAATCGAAGTACGAGCAGTAGTGTGAGCAGCAGCAGTACTGGAGGCAGCCGACGAGAAAGTCATAAATCCAGAAAAGGTCACGAGTATGACGAGGTTGCCATTGAAGATGGTACTGTTGTGTTTTTAAGTCAGCCAAACAATTCCTCCGATTCCAGCACAACTCTTAACAACAACTCCTGCTTAAGCCTTAACTCACGGAACTCCGTTGTCCAAGAATTTGACCCCCTATTTGGAACCAGAACGAATAACCTGGGCTCGGGATTCCCTGTTACAGGCGCTCCTCTAGATCTGAATGATACACAACAGCATAGATATGAGTATATCGACACGGATGGAGATGAAAATCCTGACACATCTTTAGATAGCTCCTCTACAACAACTAACGAGGAAAGTCCTGTGCCGCCCACACCGGGCGTCGTTTCTCTTTGCTTAGATAATCCAAGCTACTCACCGTCTACTCCTCGTAACTCCAGGGAGATTAAAGTGATTGATGAAGTGTATGAACCCGTGTCTCCTCCAAAGGAAGGGATCAGTCCTAAGCTTTCTCCAAAACCAAGGATGGGTACAAGAATACTAAGAAGTAAAACTGACGAGTTCGCAAAGCATGGAATACTACCTCCTACACCTTCGCCACCTATTATCATGGAAGAAAAAGAAAGCAATGAAAAATCATGTGCCTCAATGATTGACTCCACCGACTCGACTGCAATAATAACCACAGCGACACCGTCAAATCTTGTAGCACAACCGACCATCTCCCCACCATCCACTGGGCAACAAACTCAAAGCAACTTTTTCCGCAAGTTTAGTAGCAAATTCAGGCTAAATGCCATCAGGGAGGAAAAGGACGACAGGAAGTCAGAGTCGTTGCTCAGTGCTGAGGAAACTTACTCTTCGTTGACAACGGCATGCATTAAATGCAGTGAGCCGCATCCGGAAAGCACCAAGTGCAAATTTGTACCCATCTATCGTCAAAATATTGTTTACTCGTCCCATTTATATAGGACGACAGGACTGAGCAAAAAGGAGTTTTCAAAAAAATGGGGTGTGCTTGCCAAAGCAAAGTTGACCTTTTACAACGAAAAGTCAGAGGTTGTTTCTGAGATTCCACTGGAAAAGTTTGCTGTTGTGGCAAAGAGGAATGACTACAAAGTGGCACAGAGTCAGAGTGAGTTGAAATGTTTTGAGCTTGCACTTGCAGGAGGAAAAAACTCAAACTATGTGTTTGCCTCTGGGGCAGAGGAGGAGAGGTGTGCATGGATGCAAAAGTTGATTGAAGTGTACACTGCTGCATTTCCAACGTCTGTGCTAAAAAATTTCGACAGGGGTGGCTGGTGCTTCATCAAGGTAAACTTGATAAATTGTTACTAGTATTCTGTAGTAGATTATTGATATAAACTTGATGGTAACTTGACCAAAGTTTGTTGTTTAATTTCTCTAGGAAACCGTAACTAGTGACTGGAGACCTTGCTGGCTAGTGCTGAAAGAAAGGACCTTATACTACTCTTATTGGAAGGGAGAAGAGTCATATGAAATGGATCTCCGAAAAGCCCGTTCAATTGGTGAGTTCTTCTAGCATTTGTAGAAATAAGAAGAAAATGAATGACATAAGATTGCAACATCGTATCTTTTAAATGCCTACAGTTCTAAGTCAGAAGGAGGATGAATACAAGTGTCCGTACCTGGATAACGCGGATGTGCTAACAGTCGACTTCATATGCAAACTTTTATACATTCAGACCGAAAACTCAAAAGTTACTACAAACTGGGAGAAGGCTATAAGAGCTGCATCCTCGTTCAATGGGTCTGAATTTTTAGACATGCAACTAACTCTTGACAACGTGCCTGTGATCGTTGACAAATGCATTGATTTCCTTTATGCTCATGGTAAGAATACTATAGCAATTAAATTTATCATGGAAATGGATTAGATGTGTAAATACTTATGCAAATTGATTGTTGCACATGCAGGTACACTATCAGAAGGAATTTACAGACAAAGTGGGTCTAATACGAGAATTACTCAGCTTTTACAAGACTTTAAAAATGATGCATGGTCAGTGCAAATCTCTCATAAGGAATTCTCTGCCCATGATGTGGCTGGTACACTAAAAAGATTTTTCCGAACTTTGCCTGAACCTCTAGTCACTATGAAATTGTACGACGAATGGATTAAAGCTGCAAGTAAGGAACATTACCCAGTTAAATGTTGATTGTAACTTATGTTTCGATAACCATTGGGCATTGTGTTTAATCACTTTCAAATTACTTGTATTCTTCTTTCTATAGGCATTGTCTCTCCAGAGGTTAAAATAACAGAATATATACGATTGTTGGAATTACTACCCGAAATCAATTACAATATCATGAAGAAGCTCATTTGCCATCTTTATGCTGTCCATGAGCTACACGAAAAGAATTTGATGCCATTACTCAATCTGGCTCCAATTTGGGGACCAACTCTGTTAAATGTCGATGTACGCAAATATCTTTGGTTATGTTTGCCATTTGATGCATTCTCTCCTAATTTAATTCCAATTAAAATGTAATCTCTTTCTATGATGTTACAGGCATCTACGTCGGCGCCATCTTATGAAATTACTTGTGCTGAGTGCGATGTGGTGAAAGACTTGATAGAAAACTATTACACACTTTTCCGTGTGGATCCGCAGGAAATTGCAAGAGAAAAGAAGATGCAAGACGCGCTAGAAAACTTTCATCTTGGCTCCTGCAAGAGAAAATGCTCTGGAGATATGAAAATTTGGATATACGTCTGGGAGAAGGATGAGACATCCCCTATTAACATCACTGTAAGCAATGTTTATATTTTGCTGAAAGTGTACGACAAGTTACAATCCAACAATAATTGCGCCATTCTTCAAGTCCGCCACTTTTTTCTTTGTTTTAGCTAACTCCTAATAGTACAACGCATTTAATTGTCCAACAAATTTGCTCCATGAACAAAATCAAGAACGTTGACAATCTCACGCTTCACGAAGTCATCTGTAATGAATCCCTGGAAAGACCTTTGCATCCAACAGAAAAGGTTATTGAAACAGTTCTCAGATGGAGCATTTGTGACAGCGAGGAACGAAAAACCAATTACCTTATTCTCAGAAAGAATACTTTGTATCCTTCACTTGTCCACTACGTAAGTAACAATGTCACAAAAAACTCACCTTGTATTATCATTACTGCAACTCCTTCGCAAACCACCAGCAATTGAAATTATTATATTTTTTCGTACACAAACTTTCACTGATACTTACCCCCGACCCATCCTCAATGTAATATTTTGACTTAAAAAAATATCTTCCAACTTGCACCACTTCTATGCTAAAAAAATTATAATTTCTTTTAAAAACAGCGTGTGTACGTATTTTTTTTTTTGATTTTCCCCTTCTATCTCCAATTTTACGCTCGCTCACGCAACCACCTTTCTGGTACATGATTTAGGCGGATCATCTATCAGTCACTAATTTTTTTTCCTGAGAAGAAAATCGTTTTGTACATACATTTATACATGCTCGGTTGAAATTCATAGCTCAGTGTGAAAAGTTATGGGTGCAAGTTTTAATTAAAAAACAACCTATCACTACTCCCATCAGATCATGCCCGTTTTCCACTCTTTTTGTAATAAATTGTGCATGTACGTACTGTCGTTTTATTTGTATGTATGTTGATGTAAGTAAAGCACATTGAAGGAAAAAGTAATAATTTTCTCATTTACTTTCTCAATCTCTCCGTATTTTATTATTTTTTCCCTTGTTTTTCCTTCTTTTTATCAGGCAAAGGAGCCCAAATCCATATCAGGAGAGTTGAAATACGCAGACAGCAAGTCCAAATCCTTCCGCAAATTCACATTCCAGTTTAGTCAAGCAACGCTTAAATATTTCAAGGATTCGAAGGTAACCAAACTACACTTTCTTCTTTACACTACCAATTTTAAGCATACGTACTCGTATAACACGACAAGCATACATTTAGGTATCATGTGCTACTCCTAATTAAACAAATTTTGCCCATGAGTAGCAGTCTTTTTTGTTTATGGAAGATTTGATGAGTGAATAGTGAACGTTGCTGTGTACAGAAATGATGGAAATTTGCCTATTTCATAGAAAAAGTGTGTACAGTGGGTAAAAGTATTCCATGGCAAATTAAAAGTAAAAAACGCATGTTCATAATAATATGCATATTTTTTCAATTGCTGGCATTAGTATCTCCTAAATTTCTCAACTGCTTTTTCGCCTTAAGCTGTTGCTAAGATGGGGATAGTGATATAAAATGAAAAAGGAGAATCGAGGCGCTGGTATAATTTCTTGAAGCATTGTCAAAGAAAATGTCATGTTTTTCCGTCCATCTGTTGACAACTCTGTATCTCCTCTGGGGTTTTTTTCATTCATTTAACAACATATTATGGAATCTTGAATGCTTTCTCCTCAGTCATTGGAACGACGTCCAAAATCATGCTCATAATGTGAGATAAAGTTCAAGTCTTCAGTTAAGAGTCATTATTTAACATGTCTTTCAGATTTTAGAGTTCTATTTTTCGCATAATTAGATTCAAAGATAACCCGCATTAACTGTAAAATGACCAGGTTTTCTTAGTAATTTATAGAGCAACTTTTAATTTTCAGCTGTGTATTTATGACAGTTTTACTAGAGGTTTATTTGATTTTCTCCACATATAAAACAAAAACTCAACGTTCTTGTTGTTGATGTTACCCCTCAGCTTGTAAAAGCAAATGCGACATTTTCTCTTTGCTTATGATTAGGCAAAGAACAAAGAGAGAAAGTGGATGTGTGTGGGGTGCACGAAGGAAAGCATTATTAAGGACATAAAATAGAAAATTAGTTTAAACTTTTCTACTTCCTTTTTCCTCACTTTCTTCATCTTCTTCATCATCTTCGTTTTCCCTCTACTTACAACAAACTGACTGACTACGTCATGCTACCAAACTCTCTCTCTCTCTCTCTGATATCTCCTTGATTTCGTTGAACAGCTCATTCGTTGAGATTGAAGCTATAACAACCACTTATATTATGATGGCAGAAAGAAATAGTGCTACTAGTAGTTGAAGTAGTAGTAGTTACATCAATGGTGGTATGGTGTGGTGGTAGTACGCTTGAATTAATTAAGAGTTAATAATTAAAGACGTACAAAAAGGAGACCTCCGCCAAGGTAGTGTGTGGTAATAGAAGTATGGTGGCAAGAGAGAGAGAGAAAAAGAGGGAGAAGAGGTAAAAGAAACAAAAGAGTTTTCTTTTAATTTCTACTGCTCCCAAATTAAGATGAACTTTTTAAGCACGCACACAGCAGAGCACACAGAGAAAGAACACATGGATTGCACTTTACTCATTATAGTTTGGTTTACTTACTTAGCTAACCATGGGATAAAAAAAGGGAAAAGGGCAAGAGGAGGGAGAGAGTAACGGCAAGAAATAGCAAACAGGCATGAAGATGCAAGAGTATATATGTATTTATGTTGGTGGAAAATGGCTTTGCCACAATGACTTTCTTTGGTCATCACATCGTCATCATCATCA
>JAHZMZ010004824.1:0-11489 GCA_027743805.1 Lepidocyrtoides sp. E14
AAAACAGCACATATTAGAAATGCTTTTACTACAATTGATGTTATTTTTATGTGAAAAATTCCACGCTCCTCTCAGTGAAGGGGTATACACTACACCGGTTATATTAGAGATGAAATTCGCCAACATTAACAATAATAGTTCAACATATCCACATACACAGTACACTGGTTTTCAATATGAATCTAGATTGTATTTTAATTTGAGCTTTCGAATGCAACCAAACAAGAAAAGAAGAATATATACCCTTCAAATACAAAGCGAGTTTCTACAGTAAAGTAGTATGTAACAAGAAACAATAAAACCAAATTTTCATTTTATGAAAGAAACATTGTCATTTACTTTTACGTTTTCCCTCAAGGAATATTTTTCAAGCACTTGCTTAAATTTTGCTTGAATTTACATGAACAAGAGAAATGTGAGGTATTAGTGTTTAAGTGAAAATTCAATGTACTGCTAATGCATGTCGCTATTCTGGTTCTCTCTTTTCGTTTCTTTTTCTAGGCCCACTTTAGCGCTTTCCTACGTAGACAATAACTCATCCAGTCTCCAGACAATACGTATTGGAGAAACAAAGGGTAGAAAACGGAAATTTTTAATACGAAAGTTTCTTCAAGTTTTGGTCGACATGCAATAATTTTTCATTTGAGAAAGTTTTGCAATATTTTACTTCTCTGTAATGCTGTAATATGAATGCTGAGAGGAAGGTAAACGACTCACAGGTCAAATAATATGCTTATGATGGGATAGTAATCTACACACTTTTAAAACCCAAGAACGATTGAATTAAGTGTATCACAGTACCCCATTTTCATAAAAGAGTTGGTAGTTCATTTTATGTGAAAATCAGAGGTTTATATATGACAGTGTTTATAATATGTTGGGGGTTAGCATAGTGTAAGTTTACAAAATGTATCGATTATTATGATTATGATTATCAAGATTGTCAGATGTATCTGGATGTTGGCTGGCTTCTTTTCTTACAACAGGAATTGGTTTTCTAATAGCCGAAATCCTATTACCGTTGTTGGAGTTACTGGCTCCAGGAACTCTAGTGTTTGGGCCAAGCCTCACTGGAAATGAATCCGAGTTTACTACAACAGAGTCTGAAGCCTTTCCATGGGTTGCACCGGATACGGGGGCTTTAAAGCCAGTGTCTTCATCAGAATCTATCTCGGAACTTTGATGAAGCTGGTATCTTTCTACATGGTCATGTACAATTTCACTGCTAACATTGGATTTTCGATTCACCAACACAGCAGCCCCTGGGGCACTTGCTTGATGTCGGTCATTAAACAAAGGATGTGTGCTGGGGAGAGGTGGGCGCCCAGCAACACCATCAGCAGCAGCAGGAGCAGATTTTGTCGATGATGACGGGCTTGACCTCGATTCTTCGTCGTCGAGGCTGCTAACTTTCTTTTTAATCTCAGTTGCTTTGCCGTTGTCATCAGGAATGTTGGTCAGACTTTCAGATTTATCTTCTATGTGAACCGGCTTCTGTCCTTCGTTCATTTTTGTGTCAACTTCGCTGTGCTCAGTGAGATGCACAGCAGGAGGGTTTTGCTTTCTCTGAGAAGTTAACAGCTTGAATCCATGAGAGTTCCCTGGGTCACTGGACTCTGCTGCGTCCTCACATTGTGCTGCCGCTACTAAAAGGGAGATAACTGCCACACACACGATGTCCTGCTTGGATTAATGAAATGTACGGTTTTCTTTAAAAAAAAATCTCAGTTTGACAAGATTTATGGTTCTGAAAGCATGTATATATAGTAAACTAAAATTGTGCATACCTTGCTATTTTTGACTTTCATCTTCACTTTCGCGTCCTTTCCTTTTTGGAGAGAGGAAATTCGGTTTTCGACGATTCAGAGGTTACAAGCTGGTAAAATAACACAAACAGGAAAACCCTATGGCAAATTTTGCTCGTGAAAGAGAGGCTTTTGAGAATGCTATTGGCATATCAAAACGTGCACCTTTTTATAGCAAATTTTCAGAGTTATGAAAGCCTCATTTCGCATAATGACCATTCAAAATTTGGATGCGCAGCTAATGACAGCATATAATAATTAAATCAACGGTACTCCGTACAATAACCATTAAGTTGCATTTTGGAAACAAAAATATGCACATAACATTATTCAGATCGAGTAATATTTTACAGAGATCTGGCAACTGACCTGTCAGTGTTAAATTATTTTCCAAGAGGATTTTGTATGCAGTCAAGTTGGGAAACGTTAAGTTTAAAACAACAGCAAACATGACCTCCGATTTTAATTACATCATATTAAAGTAACAGTGCATTGAACCACGAATCGAATATGTATGAGCTGCTGCATGCTATTATTAGAGGTGAAGAATGATTAAGATTCAAATTTGGGTTTTACACTATCTACAACAATAAGCGCTTAACTGAGGATGCTACCTGTTTGGAGTTGGTACGCTGTTAGGACTGGTATGAAACCTACGTATATGGAAGTGGTATGACAGATAGTATGAAACCTACTGCATGAAAACCAGTGATTTGTAAAAATGCTAATAATAAAATGTTGGAGTAAACTCGTGATAAAATATACTTTCATTATTATAATGGCAAGAAGACAAGATCATTGAACCACAATATCGTTCTAGTTGGGGTACTTGGCTACTTGGTTTACAAGACACGAACATGGTAAAACGAGTTGCTAACTAGTTTTCCGTTATCCTCTAGTTTATGCGTTCTGCACAGCAATTAACTAAAATGCATAGCCACAAAATGTTTTACAATAACTAGTGAAGAAAATTGATAAAGTAAACTTGTGTTATGTTCATGTTAACAAATAAATGAGGCAATGGTGCACAATGTACACTGTACATCATTTTCTTTAGTTGTTATGTTCATGTTACTGTAGAATAGACGGGAATTTAATACTTCAATCATATTTTGGGAGACCCTTCAGTTTTATAGACACTCATGATCAGCACCATGAACAGTGGCTTATATGGCTTATAGTTTCTCAAGCAGGTAATTTGTTTTTTTCTCCTCGGGCAATCATTTTGCTCCCAAGTTCTTTTTATCAACAGGATGTATCCTTTTTCTATCTTTAACTACGAAGACCATGAAAAATATCCAACTAGGCAAAGAAATCACTGCTTTAGTACAAACATCTTTCATAAAATTGGTTGATGCAATATATTGAATTTCATTACCCAAGAAAAACAAAGAGCCAAGATAGACAAATGAGATACCCGAATGTTTCTGGATATGGTAGAATGATTGTCAAGCAAAATTTCATCAAACTCATTAGCTGGTTTAATGATGCTTGTACGCCACCCATTACACCTCTCTCACTCTCTTGAACGTTCTCTTGAAAAATTTGCGTCACACTTAGATCAGCAATCTTTAAAGTAAAGCATAAATCAATTACTTCATTTACTTTTAAAGGTTTGTGAAAAGTTGTTAAAGATTTTTATAGTGAAATATTCTTACCCATAGTCCTGAAATGAAAAAAAAATGTACGTGTAAAGGTTTTAAAATGTCCGCATCTATGTATTTTAAACATCGCTGGATCCATTTTTTTTTTGTAAATATGATATATGCTTACCATATCTTGAAAGGACAATGCCAGCCACAAGTAAAAATACGTTTGAATGCTTATCCCAATGCTCTTTGAGAGAGAAAGACGTCTCTGCCACACTTTCACTTCGGCACGCAGAATTGCTTCTAAAAATCTTTAATATGGATGAAGGGATAAAGGGAGAGCCGGGAGCCAAAATAGACATCACGCACAAAAGTAGACAAAGAGTTTCCAACCCGAAGCCAAACATGCCAGCTTTGTCTCTGCCCAGTTTTCTTCTCACAAATGGGAATGATAAGCTACCTAGAATGCCAAGTAAAGCAGCTACTGCAGTAACATTTCCAGATAAGCCTGCACTAACTCCTTGACTGGATAAATAACCTAGTTATAAAGATAAGGATGAAAACTATTTATCAATATCATCATTACGCTACAAACTAAAGGTAGAATGATTGGAGGAAAACTAATTTTGTTCTAATAAAAGCGATATTCTTTGTACCGATGCTGACGCTATCAAAGCTTAAAACAGTCATGTATAAACTTGCTAATCCAAGTCCAGCGAATTTTACTGGATGTAAAAAGTAGATTTCCCATCCGGCCCAAAATTTGTAAATTCGACTATCTCCGTTTGCTTCTGTTTTACTATTATTGTTCTTTCTTCGTATACTGGCATCTGGCACTTTATTACTTCGTTCATTGCTATTGCCTCCTAACAACTCTTCTGTGTTTGTAGATTTTCCCAGTAAAATTCCTCCCAACTTTTGAACGTTATCATCTGCATTGTTATTTTTGATAGAGTCTTCTTTCGATTCATCAACTAAGGAACTAGGAATGGTATGGAGCAACCTGCTTTTGGAAAGCATCATTTCTACCGGTTTGGTAGAGTTTTCGGTTGTCTTTGAATGATCAGAAGCGGGTGGTGGTGGTACTTTTAGAGTAACACTATTGGATTGGGCTGAAAATATGTGTGTGCTCGAGGAAACACAATTTTTACATTTCTTGGAGAGTTCTGGTACGACTGAAAAAATTATTTGGAGCAGGTAAAACTCGGCAAATGCCGACACAACGTTCCACGATGCTATGAAAATGGCTCCTGTCACGTACGAGAACCACTCCAAGAGATGTCCGACCGCGAAAGGAGCTAATATTTTACAGGTCAAGTTGATTGTTCGCATAGTGGCATTTAGATCTAAGGGGGTAATAATTTCCATTGAAATCGTTATTTCCAGCGTTTTATATGATACATGTGTGCATAGTTTTGTGGAAAAATGAATGCTTATACATAGATTGGTCCTAACATGCCAATTTCTGCTGGTCCCCACGTGCAAGCACAACAATCCAGTCCTTTTCTAGCACAAGCTTATTTGCCATTGATGCAAGTTCCGCAATTACCTCAACGATAATGATTGTGGCATAAATGGCAATTTCTAATCTTCCATTCCAAATTGCGGTTATCTCTTTTTTATAGTAAATTGTAGCTGCCATTAACGTTGCACTGATCACCACTGCTGCGTTTTGAACAGCGATTGTTATTTGTGCCGCTAAAAAATGAGAAAATAATTCTGGACGTATGAAGGCTGTATATATAAACAGGCAAAGTACAAAACCTTTTATCCCACAATGAATAAATATTTAATGGATTTAATATTGTTGCACTGGATTTGAAGGAGTAGTACATAAAAAAAATAACGGATGAATTGGTAATGAAAAATAAGTTGCCATTAATATTTTTATTCAACCCATCAAAAACAAATTACCTTTCAACCTTTTAGACTTATCAACCCAGCGTCCCACAGGAGCACCTAAAATAAACAGTGATCCACATGTCGAGAGGCCATATACTGCAGTGAGCTTGGATCATTGCAAAAATTAAAGTTATTAAGCATTCTGTGAATTTATTCAGCACTTTAAAATAAAGGCATTTTTTAATTCTATGTCAGTAATATTATTTTTAAACTACTACTCAGTGCATACCAGCAACGAACATGGGTAAAGATAGTATAAATATAGTCCAACAGCGAAATTCCACACTCGATCACCAAAAGAGGAAAGAAAGTGGCTCAAGTAAATGAATAGTGAATTTCTATCAAGATATCTAGCCCGTTTATTCTTCAAAGGCTCTCCTGTATCACCAAACGTTGAGCCTTCTTTGCTTTCATTCATTTTTGGAGAAAAAAACTGTATTGAACAACAATTTTATTCAGTCAATTTTCTTGAAGTTATTCAAACGTTTGAATTAGGTGTAGTCGGTACCTCAGTTTATAGTTTCCTTTCTCCCTCCGGCAAAAGAACAATTAAGCCGTTATTCTTATCACAAAAATAGGTAATTGGATAGCATGTAAGAGAATAGTACTGTTCATCTTCTAGGCAGACAAAGGCATTTTTTATCTCAGAGAGACAACAGAGGATATATAGAAACATCTCTTTTCTCTGGTTTTGGTGGGTTCATCCTCATTTTCCATTTCCTTATAAAAACCCACGTATTTTCCCGATTTAAAATTTTTCTAATCGCTTGGAAACAACTTATTAGAGATCCCGATCCTAAGCTGGTGAAACTTATGCAAAAGTTTCAAGTTCGCCTCATGATGGGACCAAGTTTGCAAGATTCATATAGTTACTATGAGGCTTCTGTTACCAATAGGAATGTCCATGGTGGCTAAAAAAATGCTATCACCTTTCGAAAAGACGTGAGCAAGTGGGGACAGGGAAACGTTACTCCTTACTTCTGAACTGACCACATATCCTGGACTGACCACAGTTACTTTAATTCCCAAATCAGTCAACTCCGCTCTCATGGAATCTGCTAGAGCTTGTACAGCGTGCTTCGATGCAGTATACGCAGACCTGTTACAAATACTGTAGATATTTCAGTAAGTTTCTGAGTGCATTTTGTTGAGCTTTCCGCTTGATTGTTTAATACCTGAAAGGTATGGCCACTTTTCCTTGAACACTGCTGACAAAAACAACTCTGCCAGTTTGACGCTCGACCATCGAGTGGGCTAGTCCTGTAGATAAAATATTATTTGTTATATATGCAGTAAATATTATTTAAACGGAGATTCAAGTAGAATTATTCAACTACATATATCGTTTCTAGAACATTATACGTTACACAGACAGATACCTTTTGTCAACGCCAATGGTCCCAAATAATTAACTGTCATTAGTCTTTGGTCCACCTCAATGGCTGTTTCTAGCACATTCCCTCGATGGCTCATACCTGCATTATTTATTATAATGTCAACATATCCATAAATCTGAAGAATTTCTGTTGTTTTTGATTTGACAGAGTTGAGATCGCCCAGATCCAACGAAACGACAGCAGGAACATAAACAGGTCCATACTGATATAAATACAAAATGATTCAGTATTTATCTAGAAATATGAAAACCGATCCTTTCAAAAGTAATTCAAAGCTTACAGTTCTGCTTCTAACTAGGTCGTCTTTAACACGTTCGAGCTCCTCCACTCTTCTCGACACAAGTATAAGTCGGCAACCGTCAGCATACAAAAGTTTGGCTAAACTTTCTCCGATTCCAGAGCTTGCTCCAGTTATAACTACCACCTGAAAGAAATCAAAATAAAGTTTACTTTTAGTTTTTTGACTATGATAAGAAACGGTTTAAGGAATCGATGAAACTTTTTTTAAATCAAGACACAAATACCTTTCCCTCCAGAGGTCGTAATTTAAGGCCAAATCTTCTCCGAAACATTGTAACGAATTTATACACAAGATATGGCAGTGCCACTGGCCAAAACAGCACCGTTAACGCATTTCTAATTGGCCTGTTGGTCACTTCTCCATTCTCTACCGTAGAATTTGTTAAACTGGCTAGTATTTCAGAGCCAACACCCATATTTACCAAGTTGGGCTGCCAATACAAATAGGTTTCAGTATTCCGGAGCACTCCCGTTGGTGGTACAGCCCCTGCAATGCACGTCAAATACGAAAAAAACATATTGGTCACACTTTTGATTACTTCTTAAAATTTGTGCAAGTTTTTACTAGGAACTGTCAAAAGTTTTAACTGATGCTCTGTTCATTCATAGACAAAACTAAAGCAATCTTCTGAGAAACAAAGTTGACCAGAGAAAAACTAAAGCACAGGAATATTAGCAATGTAAGATAGTCTTTTGCTCAGCTTTGTAAAATTTTCTCACGCACGTACATATTTGCACCTTGATTAAGACTTGTAAGTTATAGGCCCTGCTTTCTGCATATGAAATTCCCGTGCATATGTGGCGGAAAATAAAGCTTTTCGTTAGGTTAATGCATTGTTTATATGAAAAATGTGAATAGTGCAGAGTGACCTTCGGCAGGATGAATGAAAATCATTTGCATACCCACTAAAAATATCACGCACTCAAACTATGCATGCAATATTATTTATTATGACTGGTGTTCACTGGGGTACGAACAAACTCAATTCAGATTTTCAAAAATGTTAGTTAGTTGAGTAATAAAACACACAAACCTTAAAAAATCTACGTTTTTTATGATAGATAATTGCCTTTTGACGTTCTACTACTGGATCTCGTTCTTTACACTATTTCATCCACTCTAGTTATTTTATATCTAGATGAATCTATACGTTCTTCACCACGACATCACCGGCACTTGATATTTAACATTGAATGTTGTTGGCTGAATGACTTCAGTCACAATCAATAGTGATTGCAACTACAAATACCTGATCAAGCAAAAATTGATCATTTTCTCTCAGGCATGTGCTTTTGTACATGTGCTTCACAGCACATACATCATATAATGAGATTGTGCAGGTAAAACTGAAGATTAAAGTCCTTGTGATTTAAACAAGATCCTGTGTCCTTCTTTGCATGGTCATTGATGGAAAACTTTTAACTTACATATAATAATATTATAAACGTCAGTGTCACTGATGTATATGCAGCATTAGAAAATTTTCATGCGATGACTACATGACCAAGCTGACCATGACGGAAATCAAGATCACGCCACCTTATAGGCAACTGACTCGCAGCAACAGCTCAGTATTGGTATTATTACATAATGCAAAAAATGTAACTTGCATAAAAAGAAGGCGAGAGCAGTCTGACTGCTGCTGACGGTTCAAAATAAAGAAGCGCACAATAATATTAAGTATTTTATATATAATATAGGCAGTGTAGTAAATATAAAAGCTGTACTTAATATGCTTTTATATGTATGTGAATGCGGCTATGAGACTTCTGTAATTTATTACACCAAAAGCATTTTTTAATATTTTTTATCAGCAGCAAAAAAAATACGTGCATACTCACAATCTCGTACTTGCACAAGTGTAAGTAAATACACTGCCATGCCCTACTAAAACAAGCTGTTGAGTAGGTAAATACGATCATCCACATAAAAATTACCCACTGTCGTTACCAAATTCTCTATCGCTATATTCGATTTGCCTGGTCATTCCAATTATAATTATTTCACAATGTACTCCATAGCTTTGTATTATGATTTTCATGCCACTACATTCCAGCAAACTAAAAAATGCACAGGAAGTAGTATAAGTTACATGGAACATCCGGAATGCTTGTTATTTTGTCATCCATTTTATCCAAAACCGACATGCTCATCAATTCACTCACTCACAGATTAAATAAACCATCTTCAACTCCATACATTAATATGAGCTGTGCATAATTCATATTTTGTAGATAAAAAAGTTGAAGCTTGTACTCGTCAGGTCGATACCAGTACCTCTACACTTACATATTTTTGTGTAATTTGTTAATGCATAAGCATACTTGCATAGCTACAGTATAAGTATATAGTATGCATGTACATAAGTATGTGGGAATTTTAAGAAATTATCAAGACTGAAAAACTTCCTTTCACTTACCTTTGGCAATGCAACATACTCCTATTGCTCGTTGAGAAGTGCTGGTCCAGTAGCCAGAGATCTCTCAGCAATGTAATATTGTTCTACAACGTTTTAAATGTCGAGGTTAGCAACCTACCCTATTATGGGAATGGACTCCTCAATTGGGTATTTTATATCTTATTGACATTATGCAAACATATTTACTATTTCACGTTATATTTAAAATGAGCTGGAATTTGGAAAAATAAGATATGCGTATACACTTACTTAAATACTGTATGCATGCATTAACTTTTGTGGCAGCGACTACAAGTTAAAAAATAAGCTCGTGTTCATCTTTTGTCACGAGAGAAATGTATTGTCTGCACAGCTAACTTGCAAGCTACACCAAGCTCTCATCTTTCTACATCTACGTGGAATCGTGAAATTACTAGTGGCATCATATGAAAATACATCAAAAAGCATGCAGAGAGCTAGCTACATATGCATGCACGCAATAAAATCAGTTTTATATATTCAAACGAAAAAGCATCATTATTGGCTTGTGTTCTTGTGAGTTGTGTTACATTCAAACATTTTTATACTCTCTGTCTAGCCTGTAATTTGGTTTTCAACTGTCCTGTCGCTGCTGTATGAAACTGCGTCCGTAAAAATACATTTTCACTGTAATAAGCCAAGCATTTTCACAAAATTTCAATACCATGTTTGCTGCTGTTTGTATAATCCTGCTTTTGTAATGGCTATGTGAAAAAGTATGTAAAGGTCTGTGTAGCGGCAGCAGCGGTACATCTTTTTCTTCATAAATGCATTTTCTATTGTATTCTTATGCTGTATATGTGTGAAGTAAAATGCTTAAATTATGTGTGTTAGCTTGCAAAGTTGGGACATTATCCAGTTATTATTATTAAACTAACGATGGTAATGTATAATAAACACCGACCTCATTTATTGCTTTGCAAGGCCGTTTCAAAATGAAGTTAACATAGGGTCAAAATTATTTGGATTGTTTGATTTTCTCGAGTATTTTCACACACGCTGAAAGAGAAGGGCATTATCATCGATTTCGGTAAAAAAATAAATAAATAAAATATTTACCATTATGCTATCTTACTGTTTTAATTGAAATCGCACTCGGCTCTGCAAAATTCTTTTTTATTGCTAATTTGTCAATAAATTTTTATTGCTCTAATACTACATTGTCTAGATAGAAATGGGAAAAGAGTTTCCGGTATGGCAGGTTACATCTTTCTATTTATATTTTAGACAAATATTTAGTCCTCATTGCTACGAGCTGCGTATGACGTTGTGAAAGATACCAGGTACATTTAGTAAAAAAAAAAATTCTGAGCAAAATATTGACAATGTCATTTGAAGTACCAAATTCTTTTGGAATGCGTAGAGCAAATGAAGACAGTTGACTCAAACTTTAATGCTATATGAAAACTGAAAAGCAGTAATAGTTTGCGTTGTTTTCTATGTGAACTTTCTCTTTAATTTCACATTTCAATGCAAGGAGATTTTAAATATGTCTTGCTTGATTTTTCATACGTGACGGACTTTATTTAATTGCATTTATATGTATATTGTGTGGCTGCTTGGTTGGTTGTAAAGTAGTAAATCAATCAATTGTTATGCGCAGTGCTAATGCTGGGCTTTGGGGAACGAAACGAGAAACCAATATTATTTTGTTTATCATGTCTAGCACTTTTTAGATAGGGATAAGATTTCGTCTTCCAGCGGAAAAAAAATTGTCCAAAACGGAGGGAGAGGGCTATTATTATTTAAAGCCCACAAGGAATGAATTTATTTTATCACTGTCTATGTAAAAATTGATTACAAAGACTACATTTGCAAAAACATATTTATGCATTTACAATTGTGATATAAAGGTCTACTGTGTTTGCAGAAAAGAAAGCTGCGAGTACCAGTGGTAGTTACTTTTTGGAAAACGGAACCCCGCAATGTTTTTGTGAAAATAGTGTCAATAGAACATTAAGTTTTTTTTGTCGTTTTCACATCACTGGAAAAATCACAGTTTGTGATATTCTCTGATTACAAAGTTCGTTACAGCTTACGAGCTGTAGTTGGTATTCA
>JAHZMZ010004825.1:0-11346 GCA_027743805.1 Lepidocyrtoides sp. E14
TGTTGCGTCGTTTTATTTTGGTCTTTTTTAACATGGTCGCCTGTGGAGGAAAAGAAAAGAGAAAAGGGGATTATGATGACATGCACATAATGCAAATGATATAAGGGATGATTTATCGGGGTAATATGACAGCTTTGTAAGCTAAAAGGGAAATTTTTGTACGTACCTTTAAAGCTGATTTGAGAACAACAACATCCCCTGGACTTTGAATCCACGGCTCGCCATCCACTTGAACAGGGAGATCGGTATTGAGACGGATTTTAATGTGACCTCCTTGGGCGATTCGTGTGGCGGATCGAAGTCCTGATTGAATTTGGCCTAAGTGAACGACACCGGTGACACCAACAACTTCTAGCATACCGTCCCAGTGATTTGGCTTGGAGAATTGGTCTTCCCTCTCTGGACCCCAGGGATTGGCACCAGAACCCCAGCTATTATTTTTTTTTGGGTGAATAGAGATTTGTTCAAAAGGGCAGAGAAAGGGATGAGAGGAAAAGAAGAAGAAAAAAAACAAAAGGTTATAAGTAAACCAAATGCTCACTCAACGAACGACGTAAAAGCACTCTCGTTCAACAACATCATTTCCTTTTACCCGGAAATCGAGAAAGTTTTGTAGTAGCCTTTTTCCGCAATCATCAGTTTATCTGCCATAAAAACATTTCCCGTCATCATCTTTTCTTTACCTTAAAATATTCAGGATAATTATCCCCTCAACAGGTGGCAACTCAATATGCCTTCCGTCCACCTCCAGTCTAATCTCCTTGTGTAGATCCTTACACATTTTCCTTGAGACCATTTTGCGAAGACCCATCTTGACGTACACACCTTTATTCCTAATTCTGGAAGTAAACTTGTTTGGATTCTCCTCACGAGCGTTGTGAAAGTCTAAACAGAGATCAGCGTCGATTCCAATACCAAAATAGTTATTCATCACATATATCGCCGTGTTGTCCTCACTCTGCGAGCTCGCCCCCACTTGAACTATATTCCGGTTAGAGGAGGAGATGAAGAAAAAAACAGACAAAAAAATGGATATTAGCTTTCTCAAAAATCACCAACTTTTCTCAAATTACTTTTAAAATGAATGAAAAAGACAAGAGGAAATTAAAAATTTTAATTCTGTATTATGCATGCATGATGGTAGGATGAATGAACGTGATTACATATTATTCAAGCAGAATAAACTGAGGAAAACAGTTTGGAATAAGCAATATCCGTTTGTTTTACATGAATTGTCCTAGTTTTTAATATAAACTTACGTGCTTGATTAACTGGCATTTTTCTCGCGTGCTCTTTCAGCATCAACCAGGGCTTATCGCTAAGGTTTAGTACAATATCCTTAACACCACCTGCAAATAAATCCATCCATTTTTAAAACAAAACGTGTAGGAGTGATGTGTAAACAGATTTTTTTTCTCTCCTCTCTCTCTCTTTCGAAAAAAATTATGTTCCTTTGTCCTTTCTTCATAACACAACTTAACATGAGCTCATTACCAAATCGTCAATTATGTTATTATTATTATTATCAAAGCATAATAATCTTTTTACCTCGTTCAATAACTACTTTTAGCAGACGGTAAGAAGACTTCGTTTCTGGATCAAGGCCAAACTGATCCAGCGCTGCTGCGATCAGTTCACCAACTGTCGATTCATCGGTGACATGCACCGTGGCCAAGCTTTGGGCAGTTTTCAGTCGACCAGCGAAAACTTGCACGTCACCAGAACGTGCCTCATTCTCTCTATTTCATTGAAACAAAAGCAAACAAAGAGACGAAGGGTATTGATTGAGTGTCATTTCTAAATTTAAAACATTTTCACCATCAACTCTCCTCCACATCTAAAATAAATCTATTTCTTTCTTTCCATTCATTCATCTTTTTCTTCATGATGCCTCTCACTCAACTATCGTATTAGTAGTCTTTTTTTAGGTAAAGTGTGCAAACAAAGACAACATTACTGCTCTATTTTTTCTCTTACCGGAATCTGATAAATACGGAGGGTCTTTTTCCATCCCGCCTTCTTAAATGCATGATAGGATTAGGATCCTCCAGTGGAATTTCTCCATCTTGCATATCGTTCGACGACGCATCACTCAAGTAGTAATTTTCTATTGGTTTTGTGATGTGATACGCTTTCAGTGCGGCGGCAAGAATTTCATCTACATTTGCCGTCCTCGAGATCCTAATAGGTCTAAACTGCCTTCGTTGTAGTCCTTGATTGCCATCGTACACTTTGATTGTTTCCTCATCCTTGTCTTTATCCTTGTCATGACTTTTTCCGTGGGTCGTGGGTGGCGTAGAGTCTGACTCGGACTCGCCTCTCGTTGACGCAAGCCTCGTCTCCCTCTCCCCACTGCTGAAGTCTTCCGAGGGACTTGGTGCTAAAATAAGGAAATTTTTAAAGAGAAACAAATCAAATCACTCATCTTCCTCATCACCACTCCAGCACTTATAGTTTGAAAACTCTATTTTTCCGCACTCCCGTCTGCCAATTTTTTTCTCGATTATTATTTTTATTTAATTTTAAAAATGCCTGAACAGAATCAATCTAGTTTTTGTGCAAAAAAGCGATAAAAAAATGTACTTTTCTACTGGTACAGAGAGCTCTACTCTAAATTTAATAAAGTTACTACTCACAAGAACAAAAACAGGCATGTGATTAACATAAAACAGGGAAGAAAACATCAAGCACTGTCGTCGTAAATCTTTTTTTTTTCTCCTGCTCCTTCACTCTTGTCATTCTCATTTTCCCTTCATCCCATTAAATTGCCCATTACTAAAGTCAATCCGGTTCAAAACTCATTCACCATCATCAGCTTCCCTCTTACCTCTTCCCCATTACCGTTTTCTCAGGTAAACAAAATCATCTTAAAAATCGTGCCATTGACGATTTTCTTTTTTCCCGTGTTTCCTCGCATTCCGAATTACCATGATCAAGCGTGCATATTTTTTTCTTGAAAAAAAAATAATAAGAAGCTCGTCTCTTTACATCATATTTTTTCTTTTTTAAGTCTCTTGCTCGTCTTTTTTTTATCTTCATCAGCCTCTACAATAATGCTACTTGTGCTAGTTTTTTAGCAACTTTTAATACAGCCACTACATTTCAACATTCTTACCAGCAAACTTAAACTGAAAAGGATTTTTTGGAAACATAACAAGCTTATTGATGCTGAAGCTGCTTCTTCTTGTGATGTTGTTGCTGCCTTTGCTGCTGCTGTTGCCACTAGTACTGCCCCTCTTCCTGGGAACCTCTTGCTGAGAATGGTGATGATGATGATGATGATGCTGATGCTTCTTTCTTCGGCAACATAATTCAAACTCTTGTCGGAGGAATGACGTACATTCTATAAAGCGTGCAAACAAATCATAAGAGTTATGACGTAGTATAAGCAAACAAAAAAAATATAAAAAAAAATAAAAAAGTATATGCCTACACGCATACGCTACTGCTCCACTACTACTTACTAGTAGAATGCTTTCTCAGTCTCAGTCTTCTAAGCTGGCAAATTTCTTTGCTTTTTTTTGAAGTGTATCGTATATATAAGATAGATACAAAAGTGACTAAAAAATACTCTTAAAAACCAAACCCTCTTCTCGACATCATCATTCTCATCATCATCAACAGGAGCAGTAGCTTTTTTTAACCAACTAGCAAAACCAAATGAAACCATAAATGTATCGCACACTTCAAAACACACAGAGAAATCGAAAAGAACAGTTGAGTGAGTGAGAAAGAGAGTGACTAAGGGAAAAAAAGGAGCAAGAAAACTTGCAAAATACCATCAGTCAGTCAGTCAATACACAGTTTTAGAATGATATATTAGACAAATAGATACTTATAGTGGTAAAAAAATAGCCATTATATGTACACATACCTATAAATTACAAAAGTTAGTGATACTAGTAGTAGTAGTAGATCAGAAATAGGTATAATTTTATTATGCATTGCATACACTTAAGCATAAAAAGAGAGACAGACAGACAGATAGGAAAACAGAAATAGAGAAGAGAAAAAAAAGAGAATAGCACGAGGAGGAGAAGGAGGAGGAGGATGACTACTAAAAACACTTCACAGTCTTTTTTTTCTTCTTTTCTCGACTCGACACACAAAGTTTTTTATCATCATCATCATCATCGCATCGGACTATATTCGGACTATTTTTAGACCATTCTCCTCTCAGAATAGCCGACAAAACATTTAGCAGGAGAAATGATGAGACACTAGAAGTGAAAGAATGATATGAATATAGCAGTTCTGACCTGATACTGAAGACGAAGAAAGATAAAGCAAAAAAATAAAGTAAAAGATGTGCTTATATAGAGATATATAAAAAACAATCCTGGTCGACTGCTTATTCTTCTTCTTTTTTTTGCTTAGTATTGCTACTGGTTTGCTGATGGTGATGATGATGATGATGATAAGCCTAATATAAATACTTTGTGTATGCTTTCTTCTTTTATAAACGTCCGTGCAGAAACGTAGGACACGACGTGTGTTCCCTTAAACAAATATTCTATAATCCTATATAACCTTGATATTCTTTTTTTACGACTAACACACAAAAAACATACCACCACCACCACCACACATTATCATGAAAATGTAGTACAAGAAGAAAAAGAAAGAGAAGAAGAAGCGTTACCTAAAAGAAATATAAAACCCTACCAGACATCACACTCATCATCATCATCTTCTTCTTGCTCAAGAAAGAGAAAAAAAATTGTATAAAGTGGTGGTGGTAAAATGGTTGGGTGAGAAAATACAAAGATCTGACACGGACACGAGATCTTATTTTTTTCTCTTCTTCGTCTTCTTTACTTGCCTTCTCAACTCTCAACCTAATGTAGCTCCTTCGGTTAGTTTACATATTCACACATTTTTTATGCCGCAAAAATACATTATGTATCGCCACCACCTTCACCACTACATACAACCATCATGCCATCAAGATAAGATCCCTTTTTGAAATTGCAGATGTTCCGTTTATCAACATGATCGTATTCAATGTTTTGCTCGTCGTCGGCAACGGTGAGCAGACAGAAAGAAAAAAAAAGACGAAACCAACAGGAAAAAAAAATGATATTGCCAGTGTGCCAGTATTTTTGTTGGTGGTTATGATTTTTTTTCGAACGTTGTGTGTAATTACCATTTTCAGAGTAGTAAATGTAGGCATGTATGCCAGTATGCCTATTACAACCTCATTAACCTGAAGCAGAATGGACGGAAAAAAATGAAGAGAGTAAAATAAGTTGAATGTTCTTTTTCTTCTCTTCTCTCCTCGGCAAAAAAAAGAAGCAAGGTTTTATTGAGTTGTTAGAGAGAAGGAAGAAGAAACGTGTTTATTTTTGTAACACTTTCTGCTAAAATAGGATACGGTTTGTTGTCTAATAATAAAACGCAAACACACATGGTCAAAATATGATACGACGATGGTGATGGTGATGATAATATGAGTAACGGAACGGAGGTGATATGGTGGTGGTGGTGGTGTTGGTGGGTTGTTGGGGAGGTAGGATAAGGGTGTTGTATGGAAATGCAATGTGTATTTTATCAGTTTTGATGAATACAAACACCCAAAAAACGCCATCCTTTTTATACTGCTGCTGCTACTGCTGTTTGTCTGTTTTTTATTTTGTGTGCAGTACATGCAATGTATCTGCTTGTCATTGAGAGCTATTTACACTTATCGCGATGATGTGACCTTTTACATATGTCATAATTGATTGGAAGGAAAGTGGTAGTAGTAAATATATATTGGGATGATAATGAAGAAAGCATACATATATTACTGGCATGTTGTGCGGGAAGATGTATGGAAAAATCTATTTCTAGAAAAGATAAATTGAGACACACCAGAAATAAATATGTGTGTCATCATCATCATCATCATCGCCATCATAAATTTTTGAGACTGACTGATGGCTTGGCTGGTGATGGTGAGGATGATGTGGTGCAAGATGTACATACATAAGTGTGCTGCAAACGCGCAGCAAAAAGGACCTTCAACTTTAACGATATCTTATTTACTTTTGTGCTAATAATAAAAGACAATGACAATGAGATTATGTGTGATGATGATGCAATGTTTTTTAAAGAAAATAAGGCTTCAGTTTCAAGAAAAAGTGATGGAAGGTGAATATCATGACATTAGTTTTAAGGATAAATCAGACGTGAAGTGATTTTTAAGGACGAAAAAAACAAGCGGTGTAAGATATCACAAAGCTGCGATATTGCCTATGCTATATTTGCTTCAATAATTAAAAATAAAATTTTGGGGGCAAGTTAAGATGAGTAACAAGGTTTTGTATAAAGCAGAGGAAAAAGAACACTTTAGAAAAGAAGCTGTGCAATTGTTTATCTATTTACGGAGCAAATGGCCATGAAAATGCCGATCATTTTTTTGGGGGCAACGTCGCAAACCATGAACAGATTAATTATCATGAAGGAATGCTGGCTACTTACGAATATTGCGGGGTTCTCGAGAGTTCTTGCCAACTCCGACGATAGTTTCCATTGAAATCTCGGTTCTTGGAATGGACACACAATGTGGCGGCAGGTATATTGGTTCCAGAACGCCGAAATTGCATTCTGGAGGTATAGACTTGTGGCATGCTGGATGCGCTGTGATTCCACACCATTCACACCTGTGCAGAAAGACAATAATTATAAATGTCATCATCATAAATGTGGTACGACAAAGAGCAAACAGAATTTTTTTTCAGTTCATAGTCCGCAAGGACGAATGCAACAGAAGTAGAGAACTAATTCTGGGTTGTACTAGACGGCGGCGTGAAGGAAAGGAAGGCGTGAAACAAGACGCGGGATTAAGTAGGTAATTCATGAATTTTTTATTCCTCTCGTCAATTTTTACGACCATCTCATCTGGTGTACTACTGAAATCATCGTCATTTGGGACTACTATGACCAGCATAATAGAAAACACACCTCTCTCCACGAAAGAGTGGTGGAAGTGGGAGAGGGGTGAGCTATATTATTAGCTATTTGTTCCAATCGGTACACATACATTCTGTTTGATGTACCGTTTACTTTATCTCGAAATCAAGAGAAAATTATTATTTTACAGCAATATTTTTTTAACTTCTTACCTGTAGCCAGACAGGCATTCATTCGACCAACACGACTTCTTACACACCGCACATTTAGAACTGGAGGCAAGATTCCCCTCTCGCCAGTGATGAATATGTCGTACATTGGACAACTCTCGACCAGGAAAGTATGTGGCACATTCTTTGCAATTCGGCACGGTTAACTCTTGACAATTCTCGTGTACGTAGTATTCACAAACTGTATTGTAACGAAAAAATATATCAAACAATTTTTTAATCAAATTTGGTATACATTTCCAAGAATTATTTTTTACATATTTAAAAAAATATATTTTTTTTATTCACTTACTTTCACACTTATACGCTACATGATCATCCAGTCGTTTCCTACACACGTGGCAATACTTTCTTTTGAAATGGCTGGGCTCCGACCAACAATGCGCCACAGGGGTCTGCAATTTCATCCAACCATCATCATCATCCCTTCCATTTTTACCATTTTTCAAAATACCCTTACTTCTTCTACATCTATTAGAATGGGGATGATGATGATTATCATCATGAGCACAAAAATCATCACAATAAGCACCACTACTACTGTTGCTGTCATTTCCACTTTTATCATCATCACCACCACCTCCACCTTTGTTTCTTTTTCTCACTGCGGCTGCTACAGAAATCATACTTGTTGCTGATCTCATCAGCCCTCTCCCTCTCAATATTCCATTTCCTTTGTTCTTATTCCTACCACCACAACTGTCATCTTCACTTTGACTTATTTGAGCACTCAACAATCCTTCATAATTTCTACTGCTACCATTACTGCCACCTGTGCTAGTCTCATGATGATGGCTCCTTTTCGGAAACTTTACACGAGGTTTTAAGTTACTAAAGCCAACAAGGCGAAGATCTTGGTAGCTGTTCCACAGTTTCCCGTACATGACTGGATCAAAAAATTATTTTTAAAGCCTTCTCTAAATCAGTAAATTTCAAAATAATTTTTTAAAACTTTCCTATCAGACCACTTTTTTAAATCTTCCTCTAACGGTGCATTATACAACTTGTCAAAATGGCAAACTTTGCAGTTTAAAAAATTATATTGCTCATAAATCAATGCTTGGCGTGTTTTAATTTATTTCTGCTGCAATATTGCAGTTCTATCTACACCTTACGACCTACGATTTACTATTCTCAACTGCTACAACAAACAAATTATTATAAACTGCACTATCAACAGTTTTTAACTTTATTACAGCAGTATCAACAACTCAGACAAGCTAAGAATGTGAATGAAAATAATATTTTAAAAATATATTACAGTGAACTAGCTATTTATCTACATTTACATTGACATAATGGCAATAATACTTTAAAAGTTAATCACTTTAATATAATAAATGATCATAGTATAATCATTGTCACCATACCTTGACATACGATAAAGCCACTGTGGAGCAGGGTGAAAGTACATTCTTGGAGCATCGATCGTGCACCACAAAGTTGCATACTGTAAGTACAATAATAAATAAAAATGATAACAATAATAATAGACGAGATAAGGTAATTGAAATTTAACCACCAATTAAATAAATACGTACATATAGTTAAGTACGTATTTGAGTAGTAGTGTATCATAAAAGTGAAGTAATAAAAAGTTATGCTATTTAGTACATTATTTGTAATACCTGCAGCTATTCAATCCAAAAAAAACTTTTAGTGTTTCAGCCTAACTATTTTAATACATGTTAGTAGTACTACTAAACTTTTATAAATGTGTATGTATGTATTGAACTATAATGTTTAAGTTTTTTTCTAAATAATTATTTTTATCTACCTACTTTTTTTGCTCTTTAGACAGCGATTGTGCATTAATTTTTAAGCTAGTAAGTTTATATACCGTATTTTATTGTTTTTCATGTGATTTCTATTTCAAAACGTGCGTTTCAATGTTTTTTTACTTTTAATTTTTCCTGTAGCGAGTCTAGCGACGACACAAGTGAGAACATGTAATATTTATGCAAAATCTACTTGCTACTACTGCTACTATCTATGTGTTTTATTTATGCAGGTATGAAGGTGGTATGTTTTAAACAGTTTGCATTGATGATGACAATGTTTTGTTTTTTTTGTGAAAATCATTCATAACATAATATTCATAGGTATATACTTTATCCCTTTCCATTCATAGCCATCAATGTTATTGTTGTTATTTGTTGATGTTGACGTTAAATGTGTCTGTGTATGTAATATGGATGATGGGCTACATCCGGTTTGTCTAGATAAACCAATGATGATGATGATGATGACTACATGACTGACTAGCAGCATAAGGCCGAGAGGAAGGAAGGATGTTGAGTTGATATATTGTGTTATATGGTGTATAAAATACCCCTATGTCATGTAAGATGGGCATGATGATAACAATAAATGACGTAATTTTCAACCTTAGTCAAGCTTTGTTTTTGTGATGATGATGATGATGACGACGACGACGACGATGTGACTGAAGAAAAAAGAAGAAATGTAAACAGAACAGGAGTAAAAAGAGAAGAAACACACATGGACCCAACACACCGCAAACTAATAATAATAATATCGCATACTATTAATGTACTATTATTATCATAGTCATCGTCATCATCCTCATCATCATCGTTTATTTTACCGCATGAAGAATAAAAAAACGAAGGAAAAAAAGGAGGACGTTTTACTTTTTTTATGTATAGCAGTAGAACAGTCATGTATATGTATATAGTCAGTGAGTCAGTAACGTAAATCGGTTTCGTTTTGTTGGAGTCGTGGAGTGCAGCAAAAGTGATAAGAAGGATAAGCTATAAAAAGCCTATTTATGTGTCGTGTCAATAGGTACAATCGTTGTGTTACTTGTCTTGTTTGGTAACGCGGCGTGCTAAAATAAAATCTATCTCTAATGTCTAATAGGTATGCACTTTCTGTGTTTATGTTTTATTGGCAACAAACGATGCATGTGTGTGTGTGTGTGTCTTTGGCTAGTTTTTACACGTTTAACTGCCACCATCACCATCATGGCCAGTAACACTGCTAATAATCTTTTGTTTATTATGGTGAGAAAACATGACGTAAATTTCCCAAGGTTGGTAAAACAAGAAAAGACTGACTTTTTTAGAAACCTGGTGTGCCTCTGTCTGGTAAGTGTTACATACATGAAGTACACGTACATCTAGTTTGTGATGATAGTGATGATGGTAGGTAAAATGTTCGAATATAGTGGTTGTGAATCTGAAGACAACAAGTCATTTTAAGCTCAAGTTTTGTTTACCTAATCAATCAATCAGTCAGTATCTGAAAGACATGGATGATCTCTGGATTTAAAGAATGCTAAAGCTCCAATGAAGAATGATTATTTATTGCAGATATTTTAGAAAGATAAGTGTGCACAATGCGCAAAATAACATGACTGTGACCACCATTGTTACTGCACCGTCAGTTTTATTGTTTAATTCAGCATGCATTTTGCTGATTCAATTATCTTTTTTGAAAATAAATTTACTTCCTGATAATCAGCGCATTCATACTCTGCATGTTTCGCTGAGAAAAAATATTGCAGCGTGTTTACTCATAGGGAGACCGACACGTGATTGGGTTTAGTGAAAAATCGAAAAACTTAATTGAGCAAAGAAACTGTTGATCTTTATCGTGATAAATTTTTAGATCATATTTTTTATGTCGATAGGAGATGGATGTTTGCATGCATCCAGATAATGCATTAATGTAGAAAAGGAGAAAGTGTTCTATTGTGTCATCACGTGTCATGCATGTCAAAAAGTCCCTTTTGTCGCGTGTTATACTAATCATGGTGACACGCTACCTATGTATATCTATTGATACGTTGCATATTTTACTGATATGAATCAGAAATCATGATGTGCTTAACGAAAAGAACTGTGAGTGGAGACAAAGAGTGTTACATGATTGATGATAATATTTTTATGCCTGCAGCTTATTTTTAATGGTGTGTGTAAAGTGATGAGATCGTTAGTCTTCATGCATTTCTAATAAATGTATAGCTTATCAGACAAAGTAAGGTAGTAAAGCTACACTTGGTTTGTATTCAAGATTAAAAGTAATTATTATTGTTGATTTTACATGTGGCGCTGTGCAATCAGGCTGTCTTGATTCATGGCTCATTAATTGAAACAATTTAGTGCAAAAATTATGTCTTTGTTTTGATATCAGCATGTGCAAAAATGCAGGTTGCATGTGTTGCACTGTGTAGTGTTTAAAAAATGCATGTACCTGA
>JAHZMZ010004826.1:0-22506 GCA_027743805.1 Lepidocyrtoides sp. E14
AGGGCAGTCTCAGGTTACCCCACTGCTTACAGTTTAATTGACATTTGGTGATCACTAACCGCTGAATGACTTCGTCACTTTGCTATGCGTTAGCTTGCTGGGTTTATTCAGTTGTGTTCCCAATCATATTAGACATTTAGTGCAAGTAGTTTTTAACGATTTGTGGAGGCGTCTAATAACAATATTTGCAGTTCATATCTCAAATTTCTATTTATCCTGATTCTTTTTTACCGCGCTCCAGTAATTTCCTAAATTAACGTTGATTCCCCATTTATCACAATCTCCAGACATACTACCCGTGGTGTCTATCAACTATAATTGTAATATCTCCTACTGTATGCTTTATTATTTCTAGTAAAAACAACCTAAACCAAAAGGGTGAAAGTGTTGTGACAATAAAAGGCAAACATCTTGCTCGCTTCTTTATCAAATATCAACACTTATATTATATTAAAGGTTGAATTTTGGTTTAATATTTGCATAATTTTGTAAGCACGCTCAAAGGAAAGGCCATTAGAGAAATTACAGTTGAGGGTGTCAGTTTTTTTAATAAATCGTATTACTTATTTTTGCACAAAGATTGGATCTAGTTTGGTGGAAGGCAATAAACCTATATATTATTGTAATAATAATACAAAGTAGCGGTGGCCGTACCGGTTGGCTTCTTTTTCGACTCACGTTACATTGCACATTTTTCGAAGTCTAGTTTTTTAAAAACCGTAAACCTTTTCCCAACGTTGGAGAAAACTGTACTTTGTAGCTCATACCGGATATTGTCAATGAGTGAACACGAGGCCCTAGAACCCCAGGATTTCATAAAAATGTATGAATTAGATGAGAACACAATAGCATATTACATCATTATCATGAGTAAGTCAATAAATAATGGCGATAAGTTATAGTAATGGCTTTCACTGACACAGTTGAGTGTGCCTTCTTTTCTCACCAACTCACCGGCTATAAGCTCAAGGACTTTTCCTCGCTACTAAAGTCGAGCTCATCAAGTAAAAAATCGATAAATTAAATAATGTTATTATTGTTTTAATGACTAGAGAACATTAACTTGACTTTGCCAAGTTGCTCTTCAATTCCTTTTTGTACTATTGAAATTCTAAAAACGAAGCACGTCAGCTCTCCATTTTATTTTAAATACTCGTGTCTGGAGCCTAACAAGAAAATAGAACGGAAGGAGCTGCTAGAGACGGAAAATATTTGCTTCTGTAATTCTATCTTCCCAAACATTGTGTACTGCTAGCTCTAAAAAAGCGGTTTCCTTTTCTCTCAACAACTCATCTCACTACAAATTGTATTGTGGTAATCAATTTTAAGAACACTACACTCCATTTGCAACTTAAAAGAAAAAAGTGCTCTATCTCAAGTGGATGTGTGGTATGGTGGTGAAGTGAAGGCAGCGTGTATAAATTTGTGTTTCACAGGAGTAGAGATAGTCATCATAATAAGGAATAATATGCTTTAGTATTTCTTTTTTCTAATCATGAATATGGAAATTAAGTGAGGATTAAGAGTAAACCCGTGCTCTGTGTAGCATCCTCTCTTTCATGTTCGCTTTCACTACCTCCAGAAAGTACTATATTATGTGAGTTATAGTTATCAACAAACAAAACTAGTTCCTTTATAGTTTGTGCAATGCTCGAGGAGAATTTATTTGTGTAAGTCGCTTTCACTTACACTCAGAATGATTTAAAATGTAAATGAGGTGTGTATATGATTAAGAAGATATAATACAACCGCTACTAGAAAGCTACGAAAGATATGTGTAGCTTTATTATGCATATCAGTATCAGTGTAAATCAAGAATCAAACACACATTTATGTGTTGTTGTACAACGAAAATTGGTTTTGTTTATCATCAATAGAAAAATGTACCAATTTCATCTCCAGGAAAATCATGTGGAAAAGTTGGATGTAGAAAGTACATCAGTATACTAGAGCATTCACCAAGCTTTCCGACCATTGCATTGTTGGCTTACTAAAGCTGAATAAGTGGAGCGAATCCAGCACGTTGCTTAATGTTTGTACAGGAATTCCAAAATATTGTGCTAGTGCCAAAAACAAAGGGAAGTATTAGAAACACAGTAGACCGCTAACATGCACGTATTATATGAAGGATTTTGGAACCCTGTTGGACATCTCATCATGCATGAACGGACTTAACGCTACGTAAGCAAATACATAAGTACAATAAATGACGTGTATCCATTTTTCTTACAAATTACCAAATTATGTCTTGCCACTTTTGTTAAGCTTTTGCGAAAAAAATATCAATCGTCCGTTCGTCTAAACGAGTCTGTGGTAGACATTTACACGCATTTACTACAGTACACTTGTGTGTCCATAGTGCATGCATAGTGGCATGTATGTATCATGATACCCTGAAAACTGTCGTCTGATATTTTTATTAAAAGATCGATAATAATAGTAATCTCTACAAAAACTTTATGTATAAGTATAATTGGAAAGAATTCAGAGTATGCATTAAAATATCAAAAGAAAAAAAGGCTACCGGAAAAAATGAACGTAATTGCCTTCTACCCAGTCCCGTTTCATTTTGGGCGACTAGTTCTTGGGAATGATATGTCAGTTCCTGGAAGGATGTGAAAGAATTTCATGACTTTCCAAAAATATATTTTCAGTTTGTCTGTATTCTGCCGCCAGTGTCATTCTTCTTTCCCTTTTGTGCATTTGAAGAACATATAGTTACCTAAAGCTGATAATAATATTTATAAAGCCAACGCGTGAGACGCAGACCTGTCTAACACATACTATAAAGCTCACAAACATTTTGCATGGAACATATGAAAGAACTACTTATTGAATGGAAAGGGGTACGGAAATATATTTCTTAATAACTATTAAAGTATTTTCCAACTTATCCCCTGCTTATACCCATTGTTATTTTGAACTAAAGTAATAGAGTCTAGTTACTTCATCATAAGATCAAAGGACCGGATTCATCAAATACAGAAAAGAACTTTTCTTCTTCCCTACTTTATTATACTGCTGTGTGGATTTACCTATTACAGTAGTTTACCTTACTCGCTATGAAGTATACAGATTTTCTCATAAAATTAATCCTGTATGAAGTTAGGCGAGTCCTTAAGTACCGACTACCGACTGAGCAACGTCTTGTTTCTAAACTTCAAAAGTTTGTGTGGTGGAAAATTGCTTAAAGGCATTTGTGCTCAAAAACTAAATAGAATGTCAAGGTAAAGTAAATAAAATACATACCTATGCATAAATACCTTTCCCGAGGAACATACATAGGTAGATGCAAAATAGTTTTGGTGATGAAGGCGATCATTTCATTACTCGAAAAGACAAAGAATATCCTGTTTCCACTTTTCGGCAGCCTACGAGTGACATACAAATTGCAGCAACTTTCGCTGAAAGCCTACCAGCTTGCTTATAACTACATGAACTTGTCTGGATATGTTGTTGCGTATTGGTGCGCGAGTAATTTTTAACTTTCACTTGAGCTCACAAAACATAACTTTCCGAAATAGTACAACAAACTACTTGTGTAAAACCTAGTAGTAGTAGTAGCAAGATTGTACACTGACTTCTAGAGAACCATCAACGTTTTTAGATTTTCATCAAGACACGTAAATTACAAAACGTATGAAATGTGCACACTGTTATGTTACAACACGATCGTTTTTTCTCCGATTTTCCCACAATGTCAGTGTTTAGTGATGCATGAAATAACAAGATAAGATTTAGAAAAATGAGACAAGCTTTTCTCTTCGATTCTTCTCATTCTTCAATGTTCTATTGCTCCAAAATTCATCCTTCCTTCTGCCTTATGTACATGTATCCATTGTGATTTTCTCTTGTAGTACGAGCAGACTAAAATCTTGAAAAGGGACAAGATGAGAAGGGCATTTTTAGCTTGACGAAAAATCTCTGGAGATGATGGTATTATTTTTTGCTTACTGTTGCCCTTCCCAAAATCAGAAAATATTCGCATATTTGAACATTCCACTTCCGCATTTCTTTTTTTTTTACCAAAAGCTTTTACATTATCCCATATATTTTGAAATATTCCTAGGCGCCGACTTGAAATTCGAACTTTTTGGGAAAGTCAATCAAATTCTCTACTGAACTTCCTCTCGACGAAAATCGAGGCTTGAGTGGGGTTTTCAGGGAAATAGAGAATACCTTCACGATTGACAAACTTCATACGAAAATGCCATATAGATTCTATAGCCATATAAAATTGCAAGCATCGTAGTATCATTCATGCAAAATATGAATCTATTTTCATTTCAGACAGGCTGAGCTGAGTACACTCTCAACATACAAATCAGTCAGTTTGAAATCGCTTTGAAATTACAGACAAACTTCGTATGCCAAACCTCAAACCTACAGTAATAACAAGGAAACTAAAAGATGCTGTGTAGTTGATTCTATGAAACTTTTGTACTTAAGATTCATGAGAATTTGGTTGTGGTATAGAATATACCGTATATTATATATTGATATATGTAATTGAATTCATGCCTACTTCATAAAAGTCTGTGGTAGCATTATGCATTAGTATAAATATACACTATATGCAGAATGAAATTTCTGACGTAACAACGTGTGTTTATGGTTGCTGCACGTAAGGGTCACATGTATTTTATAAAAATGGATGAACTGCATCAATCTTCTTCCATCATTGTTTCACCACCCAAGAAAAGCTTCACACATTGAGAGTACGTTAAGTCAGCTTTATGTGTGTGGAGTTCCCCACTGTCAAGTAAACTCATCGTCCCCATTTTTAAAAGAGGGAAAGAAAGTCACAGTAAATGCGAGAGAAAGCTGGTAAAAGTGCTGGTGGATAATATATGATTCCGCCATGGACATGCTACATGCACCAACAATCACAATGCTATGTTTTGTAGCTAAACCGAAATATTTTTATACTTTTAGTTTAAGTTTGGAATTGAAAAAGAAATGCCTACGTCATGGCCGCGGATAAAACCGTGCTTTATCCGCAAAAAGCATGAAAATGGGGGAAGTGGTTGGATTACCCAAGCCAGATTGCTTAAACGCTGCATTAAAGAAAGAAAACTGTGTTGGGACATAAAGAAAAGAAGTCGAAAAGATGTTTTCCATCAAATACTTCTAAATACAGTAGACATCATGTCAAGGGAGTTACCGTTGAGTACATGTTGAATAAAAAGGCGCAGTCTGGTATTTTTATGGTGCACGTTCATCTTTAAGTTGCAAATAAAAAATATAGCCACAAAGTATTTCTTAGCCCTATTAGCATGTATTCCTCTATGTAGGTACATATTTACTTGTGAGTAATGGTGATAAATAGAATTCAGCTGAGGCACTACTTGTTGAAAGGAAAAGGAAATCCGGCTCTTCGAACCATGACGGGCGGTTAGTTGCATCTATCTATACATCTCTCAGTTATGACTCTGACTACGTATGACTGAGGTCCATTTCATACATCATTGCAAGCACGTACTTTTGTATAAAAATAGCGAGCCAAAGTCTTTTTCACTTCACTTCAGGTTTAGACTCTTTCATTCGCTATTTGCGTACAAGAAAATAAAACAGAAACCCATCAAGTATGAACCGTTGGTTCAAGAGTGAAAGTAGCAAATGAATATGACGACTACAAAAGGATGGCGATGATTCTCCTGATGAAGAGGTTGATTTCTGTCATGTCATTTGAAAGAGAGCGACTGAACTGCGACTACCAGCTTATAGTGAGAACAATCTTTAGTGGAAATTTTTTTCCAGGCTTTTCAACATTCACCTTTGGAAAGTGAAAGTAAAAAAGTGGAGAAAGAAAGAATTTGAGGTCGGGGTCTTAAGAAACTAACCGACCCCAAAAAAATGGGAAAGAATCTTCCATTCTTTTAAAAGAGGTAACTAAAAAAGAAAAAGGGACAAGCAGAAAAGAAAGGTGAGTGCTGAGAACAATGTGCACCCTTGTACTGTAGACAACAACAGTAGTTGTTGTAACCAATGTTTATTATTTGGGTTTCAGCTCAAATTATTAGGACTAAAGCTTTATATGGGAACAGCATCGTGCAAGCAAGTTGTGTTCTCTGAAAAGTAATCAAACTTTTCATTTTAAATCTGAAGTAGGCAGGGGGTAAACAACAACCAAAGACTTTTGTTGACTATTTCATCATAGTGATAAAGGGATGAAACAGTAGGAATGCGTAAGATAAAAATGACATCATTAAGCTTCAAATATATCATAATTGAAAACACGGTGCGTTCGTACAGCCACAAACCGTTTTATAAAATTTTACTGACACTGCAAGGTTTCAGATAGTTTATAACAAACAAATTTTGCAAGAAATATTAACAACTAGATGGCTACCATAAAAGTGTTCAACAAATAGTAAGAATGTGTTTCTATACCGGTATCTGTTTATGCTGTGGAATTTCTACATTTTGTGTTCTGCTGCCTATATTCATTTGTATAGAGACTACAGAGACATAATTCATGCAGCTACTCTAGTCGCTCAGCATTTTGAATCGCTCATGGTAAAAGTAAGTGTTACTTGGATATCTTCAAGTTGAGCCAAAAGGCTGAAGTGACAGATAGACACTTAAATACTAGTTTTTATTGTTGGCTGTTTGTGTATAGCATGTACAGTTGGGATGCTGGGAAGAGAGAAAGCATGCAGTGTGTTGTTGCTAGAATTGAAATGGCTCAATTTGCCAAATGTTCTCCTAAATAGAGGAAGGATGTTGCCGTTGCTTAGTCCATTGTTATTCCTCTGACACATATTTTCAGTAAAGTGGAATGGTTTCAGAGTAGCGAGGGCATAAAAGAAGGGTCAACATTTTCATCCATTTGTTGGTAAACTACTCATCTCAGTTTTGCCATGACGTTCTCGAAGTATCTTTTTGTCCTCCTTTTTCTAAAGCAAATAAAATGAAAACGAAACGAAAATAGAAGATTAACAGACGATACTGCTCTTCACAGTAGTACTAAAAGTGTAACACTTTTGAGGGTATTGCAAGTAAAAGTACATTTTTTGCCTTCTGGAGAAAACACGTTATAGAACATTCAAACAGATGATAGCGAGAAAACGCACATATTCAGAACTGGAGAAAGCAAAAACTCTAAATTAAACCTGATGGTTTCTCTACGTGGAATATTGAAACATGTAGTTAAAAACGCTTTAATTTTGTTAAAATATTATACAAATACTACGTACAGGTAGATTACATATATATAGCCGAAATTGTTCAGGAAATTTTCGAAATAGACACGGATAAAAAGACATATCTTTTCTTCATTGAAAAAATTTGAGGAAAAAAAATTCATGTCCAATACATATAACTAGATTGTGACTAAACATTGAGATATTAGTATGCTGTTATTCATAGAACTAAGCAATAGTTAATATTCAATTACCTGAAACTACCAGCATTGTAAAGGCAAGCGATGCTTATGCCGAGCTTATACGTTTGGTACTCAACAAAAGTTAGATTGAGTAGTGCCAATGGTGTTTTGGATTTCACTCAAGGAAACAACTTGAAGCGGAAGGCTGTGAAACAAGTTCCCGGTAGGCGTTAAGGAGTTTTAAGGAGAGGGGTTGGATTGCATTCTCACTTGTATGCGACTTTGGTATTAAAAAACCCACGCATTTTTGAACTTTCCTTACAGGCAATACCATTTTGGTAAAGACAGTGCGATGCTTGTGTATATTTGTACCTAAATACAAGCATTTAAAAAAATGGAAATGCATGGTAGGATTGAATAAAATTATATGGAGACATATAAAGACTTTGTCCTATATTGATACATATTATTTCAGTTTCCAGCTTTACACATATATTGGTCTAATAATGGCCAAGTTGAAGTACCTAACCAAATTATTTGTAGTCTTCTTGGAATAAAGGGATGAGGGATGCACAATACTTGCGTTGTGATAACTATAAAATACTGAAGCGCATAACAGAAACTGCAATTCACTATATATAATCATTTTAAAATGATTGAATTGAAACCCTCAACAGCGACAAAAAACTAGCCATAGTGAGTATTTGTATTTATCATCAGACGTATTTTCTTTTTTACGCTTAAGCTTTTTTAAGCCCTAATTGTATTTAGTGAGATTTTTTATGTGTTAGCTGCCATACTGAAAAAAAAACTTCAATACGTGGACGTTTCTACTACTGTAAGGGTGTAGTACAGAAATTGAAGATATGTATAATACTTTTTTAACTTACATACGTAATGTAACTTCGAGAGTTTAAGAATTTCAAACGTTACGAATGAACTATAAAAGTATAAGCCAATGAAACAATTTGCGGTAAGGAAACTATTTTCACAGAAACAAATAAATAACGCAAATGGGGTTTTTAAATGCGTGCTTATTGTACGCTAACAACTAAGAAATAAATATCATATTGTACCCAAATTACCTTTTCAAGTTGTTACTAGACTTTCTACACAACTACATACTACCCAAATGTATGATTAAACAGTAAAAAGAAAATTAAAAATAGAAATGCTGTCAAATGAATTGTTTATGGCACACTTTCCTGGATCTCTCTTTAATGGAGTTTAGTTTTTGTGATCCAAGACTACTATACTTTATGCTATGGAGGCTTGTAGTTATCATTATATCATTCGAAACTCGTTTTCTTAAATCCCTTTACCAAATGCAAGTGAACACCTAATGTACATGAGTATATATTACATACGCCGGTGCGTAGGTAGATGTGTAGATAATGGAAAAGTTTTTTACCCATCCTCAATTTAGGTGAGTATATTGAATGCCTGTTTGTTTGCCATCTGCAGCGACGTGAAATCGTACTTCCTATTTCCAGTTTAATGACATCATTATCGGCACATAATGCATACACTTCAAAAGCGGAAGTGTAAGTAGAGTGTATAGGAGCATAGGACCAATCCATAAATAATAAAAGGTACATATATTTATATTACATTTTTAATGAGTAAAAATGATGTATTTAGTACCTCTGAGTCAGGTACATGTTCATTTAATATGGTCATACGGTTTAATATGGTTTAACGTTTAGCTTCCCACGTAACACATGCATGAAAAAAGTCTAAAAATGGTAAATGATCCATGAAAAGTCAATCCATCCTGTTCACTATTAATCAACACCTCGTCATTTCCAAAACAAACCATCTATTACATTATTTGAGTGAAAACAAACAAATGTTCCACAAGACTCGGGGTTTCTTCCCAACTTTTGCAAGGCACAACACAAGCAAAATACCATGAATTGCGCAATAAAACACTTCGTGTCTTTTTGCCCTAAATCATTCAGAGCCTACAGAAGAAGTTTTTGTCATGATCTGTTTTCATAGAAAAAAAATAAGTGGTGAACTACTAAGAACTCAGGCATGACATTTTAGTACTTCACAGCAGGTATTGCACACAATGCTCATATCACATGGAATGGTAAATCACATTGAATAGTTTGTGCTTTTATGGTTTTAATACAATATTGCTTTGTATATCAGAACTTGAATGAAAGTAAGAATTTTACCGCTCACAACAATCTCGTCTCTGAACAGAATTTTGTTTTTGAAAGATGCCAAAAAAGTAAATAACGTGGCTCAAAAGAAAGTACACAAACAGAGTGGAAGAACCCTATCAAAAATCTGCACACGTGCTTACATTTGATTTCATGAGAAAGAAAGAGGTAAAAAAATATTTTACTCAGAGTCTGTCTGTCATACAAGCAGCCAGAAACAGGTAGGAGTTGCTTTTAAACTGTTTCGTGTGCAACACAACTTTATGATTATGGCATCCATGCTCCTTCTTTCACAATAATAATTTCTGTGTAAATACTTTAGACTGAAAGATTGTGTTAGAAAAAAAATGTTTTTTTAAAGGTAAAAAGAGTCCGCCTTGGGATGAATGCTTCATGCTTTTACTACAACGATATAATAATAATGATGATGGTGATAACGTGATGGGAAAAAGATGTGTTCGTTACCAGAAAACTCCACCTTATTTTGTGTATTCTACCCATGTTTAAACATAATATTTTCCTCGTAAGATTCAAAAAGAAAGTGGTTTGTTCAAGCCTATTACTGAGCAACTTTTCATCATTTTCAGCTTGTTATGATGATCAAGGGCTGTAGTCAGTAGTACTTGAGTTTTACTTTTATTTCTGTCTTCTTTACACACTAAAACACATGTAGTTTTATGAAAGACTTTCTTCAAATCTACTGCCTCTAGACTGAACTGTAAACTAGAAAAAAGTGGATGTACATACACTTACAATATCAGTTTGGTGGTGCTATCGTCATATTATCGTCATGTTTATGTCATGAGCGGTAAGTATCCATGCTTGCATGATGAGCAGGAAGGAAGCAACGGCAGGAGTACGTGGGTTGCATATTGTTCTCAATACTCTGCTTTTGTCAGCGCCGCTTTGTTGAGCGATGAATAGCGCAATTTGTAGCTTCACAGTTATATAGGTAATAGAAAAGTATAACTGCTGTGATTGAGGAAAATATTTTTTAGAAAAATAGGCTTAGTCACATTGTGTAGGCTACATAGGTAGATAGATACATACTGTGAATCCATTCTTCTGAGCATATATGCATAAATCCGTTTTTACTTTCGGAAAGCCGGAAATCTTTATACTTGCCTACATAGGTAAATATGCTACCCATATGATGGTAAACTTTCTGAATGTGTGCATGTAAAAGTCAGTATTTATAGTCTGGAGGTACAGCAGACGAATTTGGGAAAAAATATTCGTAATAAAGTCCGCATATGTATTTAGCCCCTTCTCAACTGTGCTAATTTTGGATTACTGTTGCTCCCTTGTTAGTCGTATTTGTAGCCATGATTTCTCCCTTATTTTGTCCATCAGATGTGGACTAAACGAAAACGAACTCAACAAGCCTGTATACTTCCTTATGCTGCTAGATTGGCTGGTGGTGAAGCTGGGGAAAGAAAAAGAAAACGGTGAAACTTTTTCTCATGTTCATTTCTTCCCATATATATCCAAAGTCCCAGAAATCAAGCACCCATAAAAAGCCTTCTACTATTCTCACATCCCACCGAGTTGCCCTTATACAAACAAAACTTTTAAACAAAAACAAAAGTGACACTTTTTTTACCATAGCATACTTACGTAAGTCCTCCTCCCAGCAGCATGGCAAACTTTTTCGAATTCAGATTTGCTTCTTGTTTCATTTGGTTTATTTTACTTTGAAATTTTGAATTAAAGATTAGTCAAGTGGAAACATGCATACAAAAAGGAGCAAGAAAATAGAGCTCAGGTAGTTTCAGTTTTCCATAAAGTAAATAAATAACATAAAAAAGTACAGTTTTTTGGGTATTTTTGTCGCAAACAACGAAATTAATAGGGCTCGTTTGTCACACCATGAAAGACGATCTTTCTCATGGATAAATAACAAAAGAGCAAGCAAGCACATAACTTTTGCTATTGTGAAATGGCAAACATTTTAGGAAAAACAAAAGAGAACCTGCAGGTTCATCGTAATAACCTTGTTTTTGTCGACGACAGGTAGAGCAATCTTGCAACCACTTTTGATCATGAAAAACTCCATTTTAAGGTCGTCATACATAGATACATGTACATATATGCACACTATGGTTGGGTTTCTGGCATTTCTACTGTTTAGCAACTGAGCGAATAAAGTATTTCTGAAACAAGTGTATACAAGTTTAGTATTATTGGCATAAGCTGCATAACATTATAAAACCCTTTCACCAGCTCGCAATGTGGAGAAGGAATATAATTTAGTACGTCATTTTATAAACTTCAAAGCGTATTGGGTTACGTAAGATTTGCTGCTTGCAAAAATCAAACATTCTGGAAAACTACCCCCTATTTCAGAAGCGAGAAGAATTGTTTGTAAACAACAACTTTGTATATAAATCTCTCTTTCAACTTTACCAACTGATGTATTGTTTTTAAAGTGTTATTCCAACATTTCTAAAGTAGTATAATTTACTTCATTCATACAAAGGTAACTGTTATTATGTTTATACAAATACTGATGCAATCAACGTCATTCTTGAATTCAGTGAGGGAATTGAAAGATGGAGAGAAGGAAAACCGCATAATATCTTGAAGCGAAACTCTCATATCATCTTTCCACATTCATCAAATCACGAGATGTACGCGGTGAACTGAGAAAATCCGAGAAAATGAGAAATTACTTTTTTGGATGATTTGTTCTATTATATTATTTGCCACGTCGTACAGAGGAATGAATGGTTGTAGAAAAAGCTACCAATTCTCAGAAAGAAGGGATTTTTCCATGAAATAAAAGCAAATCCAACAAAAGAGTTATTATTATCAATGGAAAAATGTGTACGGTATTATCATGTTGATGACTTTTTAAGAAAAAAAGGAACAGTAATATAATATACACATAGCTCTAATATAGTGCATGTGTGTTAATATTGTATTTTTCTTATTTCAGAAAACACAAATCCTCAACCCCGTTGAAGGACGAGCAGTTGAGCAGAATAAAAATAGAAAGGAAGAGTCTTTCTCGAAGTGGAAAACCCGAATTGGCATCAATGTAAGTAAGCAGTGATAGTATTTTTCTACAATCAGTAGGTATGACATACGTAACATAATACAGTCGGCATATGAACTTCTCGTCACGTGCAACACATTTAGAATTGCCTGGGGACTCCTAGCTACTTTTGTTCTATATTCTGTTATTGTTTTTATCTCGTCAAAAATTTCACGGTTGAAAAAAATGCTCCGAATGCGAAGAAAGCGAAACAAAATGTATCATCGCAGCTCGATAAAGTGGTCTTGATTGGGAAGGCGAAATTGGGCAAATGTAGTTATTCTGGGCTCCCATTAAGATCGTGTAAAAACCATTTCACATCTTTTACAAAGCAATATGTACAAGCAATTAAACCCAAAATGCACAGTGACTATATTTAATTGAGCTGGAGATACGATAGCGCTTTATACATTTTGTTTGTTGTTTATAGCACTCCTCTCTAATCTACAAACCATTCTAGTCCTGGGCAAACAATAGTCTCAGAATCAAAATGGAATCTCACAAAGACCATAAACGTATCACGACATCATCAACCTCTTCAGCAGCAGTGTTTCGAGAACACATGATGAGTCTAATTCAGGACAATGTTGTAGCAGCTTTCAACGGCTCAAATCTAGTGGAAAATTACCCAAGCTCCACAGAAGTACGACGGCTGCTCGGCGTTAATGGTGGAGCTTTCGAAGATTCTCTTGGTATTTTTGATGATAGTGGTGGAAGCGAAGGTGAAGGAAATTATTCTGTCAACACATCTGCTTCCTTCCCTGATCCGGCAGGATCCGTACCAACGCCATCAGAAGAGAATTACGTACCTTACAGCATGAGACCTGAGACTTATATAGTACCTGTGCTCTTTGCCATCATTTTCATTATCGGAGTTATCGGAAACGGCACGTTGATTGTCATCTTCCTGAAGCATAGGTCAATGCGCAACGTACCCAACATGTAGGTTCAATGAATACATATTTTTATTTTACATTAAAATAATTCGAAATCCATACAATGCCTGTGAAAATAGAGAAGGCGCTATTCACTCACACACAAAACACACACTATGCTACCATGTTTTGCATGAAAGTTTGTTCACCCTAACTAATCGTGTATTCACATCCATATTGTACTTTTCATTATAAATTTAAATGTTCCAAGTTTCCCTCTTCATGTGCTTATTCGGAATGTTCGCATGAATTTTGGATGTTTTTCTAGTGTGTCTTGAGAAAAAGTTAATTTTTGGAAGAGAAAAGCATGTGCATGAAATTAATGGATGAAAATGAAGAGTAAGCATAATTCTTTAAAATGACGTTTCCACTTGAACACGTTCATTCTCGAAATTGAAATACGGAAAAGACAAAAGGTAAAGTTTTGGTAAACTTTCAAATACAGCTCAAACTTTTTGTAACGTGGAAAGAACGAATGGCAAAAATTTAAAAGCGCCACATGAGAAAGTACTCTCTTTTATTTACACATGCTAGGGTAAGCTTTCTCCAAAGTTCTTTAATGGGCGCCGCTTTTCATAGAAGTCTATTGATAATGTATTTTATATTTTTGTCAAGACACCTCTTAAAATTAAATCTGTCATAAATCCATACAGAGGAAAAAACTATTTTAGTGTTAATTTAGGTATTATAAAAAAAACGATACAACTGTATCGCTTGCTCATATCTTTAAATGACATTCATGACCAATTACACATACTGCTTTTAATGGATGATATGACCAACTCTGATATTTTCTACTTAAACTTTTACTTTCATTTCAAGTTTTCAGCAGTTCACCTCAAAAAGGTGCTTCTTCCATTTCAATTTTTGGTAAACCTTTTTGGGAAGCCTGAAAAAAAGTAATGATGCCAGGCTAAAAACTTCTTTTGAAGTTGTACCTCGGTAGAAACTTAGGTGAACCGCAGCAAACCACAACCACTGGCATATGGTTTGAGAGAAAATTGCATTATTTGCATCTTAAAGATCTGAGTTTAACGACAAAATATCTTTGTGGGAACTCGTGTTCCCTTGCATGAAATTATTTTTCGACAAATGAATTGTCGGTGGTACAGATTTCACATGAAAACGTTCATAGATGTCTGACACATTGTTACAATAGAGAATATTGGTTAATATAAAAAAATAAATAGTAAAATCATAGTATCAAACTTGTCTGAACTAAAAAGCTTTAGAGTATTCAAGAGAAATTTTTAATGCATCTCCGTAATTTTAGGAAATTAGTTTATAGAAATGGTTTTGTCTGCAAGTTTGACTGGCTCCCTGCTGAGTTTTACTTTATGCTGTCCTTGTGCAAATTATAATTACTAAGTTGAAGAAATGAATTTTTGGTGTTTATAAATTTTTGCCATGAAAATTGTCAATGCGCTGCTTTGATAGTTTAGTACTTGTTGTATTGTGCCCTATGTCCTTTTCACACATACCATACTACACTTGTAGAACTTTTCGTATTTTTGCCACTCCCATTGTGTGAGAATCATAAATACGTAGATGACTGAAGGACAATTATTTGTTTGACACAAGTCGTTCTCAAATCTATCATAAATGCCAATGCGGTTCTTAGCTAAGACTTCATAGGCATGTATGTATACATACCTATTTACTTTATGAGAAACTTATAGTACATAGTACATTTATGGTAAAAGAAAAAGTAAAACATTAAAATGGGATCCCTGATATTTGGTTACGAGTTTGTTTATGACGTATATGAAACAAAGTTTTTAGGGTATTGTATGGTAAAAATACTCTGAATTTCGTTCATAGAATCTTAAACTTAATTTCAGACCCTCTGTTTGGTTTTATTTTGTCTAGGAGCATCATCTAGGGATATCTTTGGCTATTTATTTGCCTAAAAAAATAAAATCAGGCAGGTTCGCATACGTAAAGCCCACTTGTAGCAAATAAATAACAAATGGAAGGTAGACGTTGTGACTTCACTACGTATACTGACTAATTGAGCAATTTAGTAAGAGAATTTTCATTAGTTTTGCTTTTCTCTTGATAATTGCGCCAACGGAAGCTTGAGATAAAGCATTGCTTCATGTAAGTAAGGTGGCATCAGATAGAGATAAAATTAGGGGCAATATGATTCTTTGTATTTTATGTCTAAACGGCAAACTACTTCTACTTGACAATGATAAACAATTGACCTCATCATTTGAGTGCATTTAATGTGTTTACTTACGACTGTTTTGAGTACAATATGTTTCCTCTTTTGTAGGCACCTATGCTTACCCATTGATGCTGTCTCACTTATCGTTATCGTAAAATGGGAACATGCTGATTTGGTGAAGCTTATCTAATTAAACATTTTCTTTCCGTAAAAAGCTCCAAATACTAGACTTTCCGTAGATTTCCCTTCTTTAGTTTACATAAACGATTAATTATTTCCCACTTTTCACACAAAAGTGACAACAGACTCCTCTGTTTCTGTATTGCAAAAGTTCACTAACTAAAAGCACCTTTGCCTCTTTATTGCATGTAATTGTATGCTCGCATTTTTCCTTGTGTCGCCACCCTCTCTATACACAGCGCTTGCTTTATGCCATATTAATTAGGTCAATTTGGACCTCTGTTGGCGGCAGGTACATTTGTAGTTTGGCTGTGGGGGACATCTTGGTCATCTTCTTTTGACTTACTGGAAGACGGGCAACCAGAATCACATGCATTACAATTGTTGGCAAGTTTTAACACTACCAATTTTTTCGATTTCTTCCGTTTATTGTATTTAACTGTTATGAAACTATGCATATTTGAAGGCATTTTGAAATTCAAATTCATGTCGCTCCTATGAGAAACCATGCACCTATTGGCTAATTATTTTCTTAAATTTCTCCAGGCATCTGGTTAGTTTCTATTCTATTCGCGCTACCGTCACTAATTTTTTCCTTTGTATGGACTATTGGGGTTGAAAATACCAATCACACGTTTGATGTTTGCTACCCGTAAGTTTCAAATTTAATTTAATAACCAAAATGTTTTGTCAGACACGACATTGTCAATCAATTGCGTATTTAATTTTAGTCTGCGTGCGGTATATTTTGACATGTAGCCGCAAATGTTTACAGAAGGAAGAGACTAGTATTTGATTTGATTTGGTATTGCGATGCGAAGTAAAAGAATCATGAATGTCTTTAAAAAAGTTTCTAATTCTGATTTCACTACATTCATTTCAGATTTCCGAAGCATCTGGATGCTTATGCATATCCAAAGGTAAGTTTATATGCATTATCATACAGCTTCATTCAGTTACAAATTATTTGGCTTGAGCAATGCAATATTAAATGATGTATATTGGTACCTGCCTATTAAGTGTTTCCCCAATCATCCTACTAACCGCTTCAATTGTGCATAAATGTTTCTAAGCATATAAAGTTTTTGGTTCGGTTGATACACTTCCGGTAAAATGCCTGATTTTATGAATGGAAACGCCTAATGCTAAGATTGAATTTTTTAAATCATCGTTCCAATTCAGTACTATTTTTTATTTACCAACAAGAGTCATTGAGCTACAGAAGTTTCGCTCTACTTTTAAGTTTTAAATTATTTCAAGCGAGAACTTTCACCAAATGAACTGAACTCACTAGTGTGTATGGGAGATGAAAGAAATGAATGCCCGTACATCGAAATGAGATTCCACCGAATCCATTTTACTGCTGCCCGGGAAAGTAAATATTTTTACATAGTTTGTGGAAACCAACAAAGTATACATTGATCAGCATTCACTCACGCATGCAAATAAAAAGCTCATGAACCTACTACTATTTATTACCGCTACTAATGTACAAAACTTTCACCTTTCAAAGAAAATCTGACAACCGATAGACAGTTTGGAATTTGTGAAGCCACCACCACATTCGGTGTCATTACGTTTGCATATTATTTGAATAGTTTGTTGAAACCGAAACATTTATGTGCAGACTCCTTCCTTGATTGTGTATGTATGACTTATAAAGAAGAAGCTTTTTACTACACAATAATTGTATTTTATAGGTGGTCGTTATGTTTAAATTCCTCGTCTACTACGCCATTCCGTTATGTTTTATTGCCACATTCTACATCATCATGGCTCATCATTTGCTTCAGTCCACAAGAAACATGCCAGGCGAAGCCCAAGGACAACTAAAGCAAATTCAGTCGCGGAAAAAGGTAACAATCAAATAGGTTCAACATTACGAATTTGATTTAACCGAAGAAACCGAAAGATAATAATTGTTGGCACTGTTCTAACCTAAAATAATATAACCAATTTGCCATTATCACATGCATGAAAGTTTGTCTCTGTAAAAATTGGGCATTATGCTGATGTCACTAGGTACGTTATTTGCAATTTTGCCTGTGCGGGAATCAAAGAATAGTTGTATGTGCGTAGTTCTTTCAGAAAATTATTTTTTATTCTTCCCTATTTGCGTTCTCCACATTGTTTGTCGAAGTTTTACCATCAAACTGTTTACCTTCGTACATTCGTAAAGTTTGGAATACTTTTTACTTTTTTTTTAAATTTTAGGAGTATAAATGTGAGATAATATATCAATGGACTGTTACTTTGTTCCGTACTATGTACATGAGTAATGCACGACTAAGTTCATACTATGCATATATGGCCTTTTATATTCATCAACAGTTAATGCTGATTAATTTTTGAATTGGTATTCTAGGTGGCGAAAATGGTTCTGTCATTTGTGGTCATCTTTGCACTCTGTTTTTTTCCATCTCACGTTTTTCTCATTTGGTTCTATTACTACCCAAATGCTGAGAAGCACTACAATCTATTTTGGCATTGGGTTCGAATGGTTGGATTTTGTCTCTCCTTCATCAACTCTTGCATCAATCCCATCACACTTTATTGTGTTAGTGGAACCTTTCGTAAGGTAATTCCTACCGAATTAATTTGACTGAAACTTTTTCAAACTGTACTTTTATTTTCCTTTCTGTGTGAAAAGTGTAGAAAACCGCTATTATCGTGTGTTATTATTGTACGAGCTTGAATAGGCTATGGAAAAAACTGGAATACTATGTACTATGTACAAAGGGAACCTATAACAATGTAGCTGACGTCAATTTGGAACTGCATTGAAACGCAAAGAATTGTGTTTTGACTGCCCTTCAGCCATGTAACCATAATATGGAAAAATAAAATTGCAAAAATGGTACACAGACTGCTTTTACCGTTGCTGATCAGATAGTTTGATACGCTGAAAAAGTAAGGTCTAGAATGTGTACTTACTAGCCTGTGAATTCTGATGTGCTTTCACAAGCCTTTTTCTCTATGCAGGGACTAGAAGCCCTCAAGATCCAGAAATCGGTTAAAGAACTAGACGATTTGTTATGTAATAATATTGTAATACAAACATTGAACTTTCTGATGCAAGTATTTACCTAGTTCAGATTATTTGACCAACTTTCGTATGCATTTAAATCGACAAAGATACCTATCTAAATTTATATTATTGTCTTACTTTCCCTCTGTTATTTATGTAAATTCTCATGAAAAAAACACTTGATACGGATAACATTTTGAGAACTTTTGGAAAAACGACTTGAAATATTTTTTGCGCAATTGGTTACAGGTATATAGTACGTGAAATTGCAATCATTTGAATCTCTATTGTGTAAATTGTGTAGCCAGATTATTGCAAGATTATGTAAAGAACTTGTTGTCTTTGTAATAGTGAGAAAATATCCTTAAGGAAATCTCCTGGAATTTTCAAGAGTTTATTGGAAGCTGCTAGTAGCCTAAACAAAAGTGCCACTACTTTTCAGCGCGTTGAAAATATAGCAATATACATAATATTATGAAAGAACAGCCAATGTGACAACGAGTATAGAAAAGGAATGGACTCTTTAAAGGTCTTTCCCCACAGATTCATTTTTTATTGTGCATAGGTTCATGAATAGAGAATGACGAAACCCCCTTTTATCTCATATGCCGAATACTACTCAACAACATTATTGCCAGCTCAGCTCTTATGCCCAGAGAAAATGTATACTAGTACTGTTACGTAGTAATATTAATATACATAGCTTCGTCACTTTTTACCGGCCCTTTTGTTTCTAGCTGCTCACACTAAATAATTGGGTACACGGGTCGCTTACAAGTGCTTGTGCAGAATTTCACTTAACAAAATCCTGAGCTCCCAATAACAACATGGAGCCACACAGAGTGAAGGCAGTGGGATGCGATGCGTGCAGCATGGTTGTAAAATTCAATATATATTAATGCGGTTTCTCACGTTCTCTTCCTCTCTTTTGATCATTCTAGCATTTCAATCGCCATCTTCTTTGTTGCTGCTGCCGAGATGAGCGCCGTTCTCGTCACCATCATCACAATCACTTTATACGAGGAGCACCCAGCGGCTACATGAGTCATACGGATCACATTTATGCAGACCGACTGCTGTCCAATGGAGCAACCCAGTTTTCGCGAGCATCTACCATGAACAAGGCCATGGGTGTCAACAGATCCAGACATAATAGTCAGCATTTACTTCCTCCAGTTGGGAATAACAATGGGCCCTCGAATCGAAGTCGATCTGCAAGCATAAATGGAAATAGTAGTGGTGTTGTTGGAGGAAGAAGTGTTGGACTCGGAAATGGAAACGGCAAGCGTGAGGGAGAGTTTGAGATGACAACTAGAAAGATTAGTCAAAAACAAAGGCCACTCTCATGTGTAGAAGAATCGGACAAGTTTGAAATGATAAAAACTCAGCAACATAGTCCTTGTCCCGGGGCTACTGCAATTGGATCTGCCGTCGTGGGCGTTGGGGAATATGCAGGGGAAAGTGATGAGGCGGAACGAGCTCTGTTGGGAGGTGGAAGCAGCGGAATTCATAGTCATCATTCTAGTGTTACATCGTCCTGTATGTGAACAGGCTAATTCTGCAAAAAAAGTACATAATAACTAATTAACTGTAAGCATAATTATGACACCACATTCTCTTGGTTTCTCTGGTCAATATACATTATGTAAGTATGGCTAACTCGACTCATTGTCCTTCCTTACACATACACACATGCCATCAACACTATCAATTCATATCGTGGACGTTGCAGTGTAATTGTAGCTGTAATCTGTTACGTCCAATATTTCAAAGTATAAATTGCATGCATACATAATATGTACCCATGCAGTGCTATAATTTACATTATACTTGAACAGGCACAGAAAACGTTATAACTTATAAGTCTACAATGGCAGAAAATATAATGTACTGTCATTTTTGTAATACGAGACTCGAGAAATTTTCCTGAAAATACTATGTGCGTGTATGTATTTATATAACTACCCAACGACCCAGAATACAACACAAGATGTATATAAATACTTGGTACTCCAACACACCGTACCTGAACCTTATATGAACTACTGTTGAGCTATTTCCTACAGTTGACTAATGACCCTCTTGTTGATATTACACCACATTAATAATTAATCACAATCGACATTAACCAGATGAAATATAGAATGTGAGCATTGCTATTTGGAATGATAATCTCGAAGCATTAGAGCTTTCTTGTTGGTATCGCCAATTTTACCTTCAATTTTTTATTTAAATATAAGTACCGGAACCGTTAAAACAATCATGATGAAACGACGCAAGCAATGACTTTCATTCAGATGCATTTCACAGATTACATACGAACACGTCTTGTGTAGGTGAAAGGTGCATTAACAGGGTTAAAGTCTACTTATGAATAATATAAAGAAAATATTAACATAACCATAGAAAACAAGTTTGCTTGCAGCTAACTTTTTTACGCTCTATCTCAACAAGTTACTATATACGACAACAAATTAAAACTAGCTATAGTTATAAGGGTGCGAAATAGATTCATGTATAATATCCGTATATATTTAGCACATAAGTGTGCAGTGTGCATTACAGTATTACATACACAAATGTACCATTTAGAAATAGTATGGATGTATAAGAAATGAAATAGTGCCGCATTTCAATTGCTGCCAAGTTACCTTAACCTAAAGTTAAGAGCATATTTGTCAAAGTACAATCAGTTATTAAGAATGATAGTTCCGCACCTCAGGCGTCTTCCTAACACAATAGAAGTAGGCGTGGTTTCATCTTAATTGCACAAAAACACAAGAAAGTCGTAGCAAACAGTTGAACACGGTGCGAACTACCTTTCTTTGAGACTGTCTGTAAACCAAAATGTCAAATGTGCTTCTCTTATTTACCGTGTTTACCACATATTCACAGGCATTTTTAATTTAGAGAGAAATTTTCCTACGAATAGATGTTCTTGGAAGATAAAAAATATACAATATAGATAATGAATTGCATTCAACTTATTATGCCGTAAATACCAAAAAGATCATGTTATGATTGTGTTTTTGTAGGAACTTTTCCTGTGAGTAGAGCTTTAGCTACCGTACTATTTAAGATTACTACTAAAAATTAGGTGAGTGTTATTAATAGATTAATACAGTTGCTGTAAACTTTGTGCAATAAGCACCACAGAAACAGTGAAAGATGATCAGTTCTGAAAATTATGGCGATATAAATAATGGCAAATTAGTTACATGATTCGATTGTATTGTAAAAACTACATTTAAGATACATATAATTTTGAAACTCGAGTCATGGTGATCTGCCATTAGTGATTTCGTAACTGCTCCCCCAAATATCTACCCCATCCCCAAGGTTATGTCTGAAAATGTTGTTTAGGAGAGAGGTAATGTAATGCTGGTTCAACAAGAACGAGTGATACACCAATTCACGTAGGTATTTATGCATATTGCATTGATGTATCATGTGCCCCCGTAGAACCAGCGCAGCGTCGCGTTAATTACCTTGCCTAAATTTTCTCACATGACCTTGGGAATGCGGAAGATATTCAATGAAACAGTTCCATGGTTTTAAAACCAAAAATGTAACGTTACAATCAAGACTGAATCAAATGTATAAGAGTGTCTCCAACGTTACGTTGATAAACAAATTGAGAGACTGGAATAAGGCTGCG